>JANAVB010039818.1:9498298-9645798 GCA_029216955.1 Iris pallida
TGGAGTTGCAACTTGGAGTGTAAGGGGAAAAGGAACTGCAGCATATGTACCACCCCAGCTACCCCCACTCCAGACTGACTTGGAGTGGGTTGTACAGAAATATTAGATTGTACCCCCGGAATAGTAGAGGGTTCCGGGTTTGGGACAACAGGAGTATTAAGACCACTGGTGGTACTGCTTGTTGGACTTGCTGAGTTTGATGCTGAGCTGCATAAGAGTGTGCATAGCATTCAATGTATCTGCCATAGCTCGCAACTGTTGTTCCAAGGAAGAAATCCTCTGTTTATGAGCTTCGGTGCTAGTCGAAGGTTCATGATTGCCGTCTACCATGTAAGTGGTAATCATTCGAAGAATAGACGATGAAACAGTCTGTTCTGAGTCATCGCTGTGAGAATCAGTATCTTTCCCGGGGCTGTTTACAGGAGTCAATACTGGAAAATTGGACTCTCCAAGGAAGTCCTCTGTGATCTCCGGATTATTACTTGGATGAGAAGAGAAGAGACTCTGGCCAAGGCTCCGGTCCTGGATCGAGTGCCGAGATAAACACCATCTTCAAAATCTGATATAGCATCAGACCGTATGCTACCCCCAATATTTCTGGAGGTCATGTTGATAGAAGCATAGAGAGGTTCATCTTCATCCAGTATTGGTTCATATTGAATCCGTTCGAAAATAGATCTTTTTTTTGGTGAACAACAACACTGAATCACAACTCGAGGTTGGAAATTGCAACCATGCTTTTCATGGCAAATATGAGCAATGTCATAGCCAGATGGAGTGTCGATTCTCCGTTTGTTTTGCAAATGTTCCCGGAGATCTGTAGGAACAGATTGGGAAGTATTTGCAGATAGTTTCTGTGTAGAAACTCGTCTTTTATTCCTCTGCCTTTTTGGTTCTTGAGTGTATAAAGACCGATTAATTTGAGCAACATAGTTTTTGGCATTCTGCATCAGGGTCTGGTATACTTGTCTCAGTGGAACCGAGACGATTCTGATTAAGCTTATTACGAAGATCCGTCGGAGATATGACTTTGGTATCAGTCTTGGATACTTGTAATTTGCCTTTCTCAGATCGAGAAATTTTGAGAGAAGGTTCGACTGGGAGTCGGTAATAATCCATCTTTAGAGGAAGTAGCCAAAAGGCATTTTCCTTTGTTTGATCTAGTAAAAGTACTAGTCAAATTAACCCCAGAAGTAAAGACCTCAGGAGTAGAGAAGTTGACTAAAGAGTCTCTCTCCTTGGTTGGCACAAGATGTGCAAGTTGTGGGGGAATCATTTGTATGTTCTGTGGAAGAGAACCCCCAGCCTGATTTTGAGAAACAGTCAAAGGACTGTACCTGTTAGCATACGCTGACTTCAGTTTGGAATTCTGGTCATACGCTGCCTTTTTACTAGCATACGCTGGCTTTGACTTAGCGTACGCTACCTGCTGTTGGCTTTTGTACGCTGCCTTTGCCATATTGCCCTTTGACTGTTGTACGCACAGAGTCATCAATGGCTAAAGAGCCGACTGCTGTCGTAAGCGTAGAAGGAAAAGGGACTTTGACATGTCCAGAGATGGTTTTCCTTGGACACGCTGACTTGGTTAAAGAACCCACTTTATCAGCGTGACTAGGAGAAGCCACTGTTCTTCTTGGCAGCAGGAAGAGCGAAGGAAGCAGTTCGGCCCTCCTTCGCCTTGAGCATTTCTTCGTAAGCGGATTGGTCAAATTGTACGACCATCGTCTTCTTCGTCGAGCCGATCGACGAAGTATCGTATTGAGTTGTTGCTATCTCGTTGGAGGAGACAGCTTTCCCCAGCAGAGTCGCCAATTTGTTTTCCATAAATAAATTCACTTTATTTATTTTGTATCTGGGAAAATTACAACTGTAGGAATCTAATCTAGAAGACGATTACTTTATCCCTTGGACGATGCGATGAAGAAAACTCGAACTTTGAAGAACTTGGACAGCAACTGGGCAATCTCTCTGTTCTCTCTGAAAAATGACTGTAGTCCCTGATGAAGATGAAGAAACTCTCTTTTATAGAGTTCTGGATAACTGTCCTGAACCATACGCTCAGTCAGTTACTTGACGTGTGCATAACTGCAGGGACGCGTGGCGAATTCTGATGGAGACACCTTAGAGTGCGGTTGGAAGTAGTGGAATATATTTAGGAGAGATTGATGGCATGGATGCCACGTTGCATAACTTCTGAATAAGTGGGTAACTGAGTACAGGACACGTGAGAACGTGTGTTGACTGTACGTTGAAAGTCATCCTGGATGCATCTGCTGTGATACGCTGCCTTTGAAGAAGAGTCATACGCTAGCTTTTGAAGGCACATGTCTTGCATACGCTGACTTGGACAGTATAAAGCCATAAAAAGCTGATACGCTCACTTTATTGACAAGGAGTCGTATGGAGTCAATACGCTCACTTGATTGGCTAGGAGTCGTATGAAATCCATACGCTCACTTGGTTAGCAAGGAGTCGTATGAAGTCCATACGCTCACTTGATTGGCAAGGAGTCGTATGAAGTCCATACGCTCACTTGGTTAGCAAGGAGTCGTATGAAATCCATACGCTCACTTGGTTAGCAAGGAGTCATAATGAGTAGACACGTGGCTGTCCTCAATCTTCTCAAATACGCCATATCTTCAAATACTGCAAATATCTCTTGAGCGTCGTGCCGCAGATATGATGGCTGACAAACTGTCAGTAATGACAGTAATGATGGCTTTTCATTTATAATGGCTGCTGAGCTGTCCTCGTAAAGAGACAAAATCAATTCCTCGAAAACCGATACGACGGCTAGTCTTCATGGGGCAGCTGTCTTTGCACGAAAGACGAAGTGTCAGATTCATCCTCCATTAAATATGCTTGCTGTCATCTCAGGAAATAATAAAATATTCACTGAGCGCACAGCCTTTAGATGAGCGTATGGCCTTGACTGAGCGTATGGCCTTGAGCGTATGGCTTTAACTGAGCGTATGGCCTTGAGCGTATGACTTTGGCTGAGTCTCATGTCAGCGTGTCATAATTTTTCACACCCTACAGGGAAGACCCAATTACAGGCGAGAACATGGGGGAGTTCTCAAAATCTTGCAATTGTGGACCACAAGGAGGCTGCTATCACTATAGCGAAAGGGGTCATATCAAGAGGAACTGCATAAAGCTCAAAGCTGAAAAGGTAAAAGGCAAGGACGATCAGGAGGATCTCACAGCAACGGAAGATATCATCATCGCAGCAACCGACATAGAGAACCTTATGGCATATGTCATGATGGCGACTGGGTCATAGACACGGGGCATCGTATCATGCCACTCCACATAGGAGGATCTTCACGTCATACCGCGACGACAGGTTTAGACGTGTGAAGATGGGCGACAAGGGGACGGCAGCAATTGTAGGCATCGGTAATGTGTACTTGACAACGAGTTCGATGAGAAGCTCGTTCTCAAGGGTGTGCGACATGTACCGAGTTTGCACTAAAACTTGATTTTGGTAGGAAGGCTGGCAGATGATGGTTGTCGCAGTCTGTTTGGGGACAAAGATTGGATGCTTGCAAAGGGTTCCCAACAGTTGGCTCGAAAAGATTTGTGTTGTGGCATGTACAAGCTCAAGCCGATGAGCTGTACAGGTAGGCCACAGACACTGGATGGAGGCTCTAGGGGTGCTCGACAGAGTTGGATCATAGAGAACTTGCTAAGGAAGGGCTTCTAGGTGCTTTGAGGGATACGGAGGATTCGGTTCGTCGAGACAAAGTGAAGGATGGTGGTGAGTCAAAGATTGAGGTTCAGTCTGTCGGTCCCATGACAGCTGGTCGGTCTCCAGGTGGGGGTTGCTCTACGGATCCGGTTTTGGCGACGGTGGTTTGCCAAAGCTTCATGGAGCGACATCGATTTTAGCAATTCGAAGCCAGGAAGGAGGTCAAGGTTTACAGTAAACTCAATCTGAGGTGGGAGCATCTTCATTCACACTGTTCAGGGGAAGCTGTGGGTCATTGACGGTATGCATAGTTTATGATGTTATGCTGAGGACGCATGTGTATGGGGGAGCTTCAAGTTCAGACATAAAGGTGGGCAGGTTCAGGAGTTCGAATCTCAGGAGGATCGCACCGTCTGTTTGGTTGGCCAGCCAAGGATAAAGAAGCTCGTCGGAACGTTAACACTTTTCGGTGGAAGACAGAAGTCGGGGACATGAAGCCGAGACTTACGGTGAGGCTGATCGTCAGGGACTTCGGTCTTAATCGTGTTATTGATATCGACAGGATCCCAGTGGTGCAAGAGGTTCTATGCATGGAAGCTAGCGTCGACGTGACGGTCGAGGAGCTGGAGACGAAGGAAGATGCAAAGCAGCTCGAAAGATCGAAGATCTGTGTCATGGGGGAGCAGGAACTCTGTCGCATGACGGCAGGCATGGAGTCCAGTAGAGGAGCCATTGGTCAATATCCTCTCATCAGACTGGAGGGGGAGATTGTTGGAGTCCAGCCTAGATTTGGTAATAGCATATTTATGGAGTCCAAATATGATTAAATATTTGATTTAATTTGATTTGGATGTCATAATTAGTGCTGGGCTATTTTTGATATAATATAATTATTATTTGAGGGTTTCCTATTTAAGAGATCCTATTATAATCTAAAATAGGATGTTGATGGACTATTTTAGGTAGTAGGATTCTTATTTGAGGGCTTCCTATTTAAGAAATCCTAATATGACCAAAAATAGGTTTTCTCATCCTATATATATATGGGGTGAGGGTGGAGGCACAAAGTACAGCCCAAAAAGTGGAGATTCGAGGTGCTCGTCCATAGGAAATCTAAGAGAAAGTTTTGCACTTTGTTCTTAGGACTTCGTCATCCAAGACAGAAGGAAGAATAGATCTAATCGAGGGGTCGTCAACTTCGGTTAGGAAGATTACTACGGGTTGGTGAGCGATTTCAATTGTAATCTCTTTCTTTTCTTCTTGAGTGTGGTGAGGGGGTTAAACCTGTTAGGCAAAGGGTTTAACATTAGTTTTTGTCAATCTTGTAATTTCATCTGAGTTATAGATATTAGGATTTATCCAGGTGACGTAGTCAGCCATATACTTGTTTTTGTCTGTGCTTGGTGTCCGTTAGACGGGGATTGGTTATTTCAGGTTGATTAGCCTAAGTTTTGCTGCGGCAATGTCTCAGACACGGTATCGGAACGTAGGAGGGCGTATCGATTCCCAACAAGTTGAAGGGAAGGAGGAGATGTTTGAGAGTTCTGAGTACTATGTTAGAGCATCGTTAGTAAGGCTCATCCCCGGTCTCCATTTCTAGATTCAGAAATTTGAAGCTTATTTGGTTGAATAGTAAGCTCCATCTTCGGTGTCAATTTTAGATTTTCGATCTTGTTCCACCCACAGGATCCAAGGCTTGTGCCTTCCAATTTCTAGATTCTAGATTGTAGGAACTCATTTTGTAGGACGTTAAGCTCAATTCCGGCCAAATTTTCTATATTCTAGATTTTACGTTATTATTTTTTCCACATTAATTTTTGACCATGCAATCTTTGGAATCGGAGCTCACTTTATCATTTCCTACTATCCTCACACAAGTCCAATCTAGTCTATGTTTACTTTTTTTTTAAAAATTTGGGACCTCAAGATGAAATTTTGAATACCATCTAGTAATAATGTTCGGGGCACAAACCAGGACGCAGAACATTGGTTGGTATTAAATTTTTTATGCTTAAGTTTTAATGTTTTTTCCCTTCTATTTATCTTTATAAGGTTAAGAATTTTGTGGTTAGTTGATCTGGTAATGTTGAGAGAGAGATCAAAATCAGCATGATGACTTTGGAAGCTCCTTTCTTCTTGATTCTTTCCTCTTTTCGTACCACACACAACAACAAAAACAAGATTGGTCCATTTATAGACATGATAATTATTTTTTATTCTTCCACAAATTACTCAAATTTACTTTTTTTAGCACAAACTACTTTGTTTTTTTGATTAGAAAGGGGCCCTTTTTTATAGAATCGTTTGATTTCTTACACTGAGTATGTAAATTAATTAAAAATCTACACAAGCAATTTTTTGGGGAGCGTAGCGATGGATATTTGGTCAGCTCATGACCATTTTAGTTTGTTGACGGTCCGACTTCAAGTGCCATGGTGAGTTCTCTTCGGAGTTGATATGGAGTCCATAAAATTAACTTGGAAGATATTTAGAGTTCTTCAATGGCACATCTATAGAGGTAATGAGAGCGAAGTGGACTCAAGGAAGAAGAATACCTTCGCACAAGTGGAATGATCAGGGATGATATCCTGAATTAGCTATGAAACGAGCTATTTTTAGGCTCCAACCGCGTAACATATAGATGATTGGCCTCTCGCTGAACCTTGTTGGAGTAGCTATTGAGACAATTTGCAGAAACATGGTTCAACGGGTAACCGTAGCCACTATGGCTTCTGTTTTTGTGGGAAGCGCATGACACATGAAATTTCAATGTCCTCGAGATGGCATAATGCTCTAGCCAATGCACTTGCCCACATGGATTGCTTTGATGGCACCGCCTCTACGTAAGGGGTACCGCTTCGAAGAACGTAATGTCTCTCATAAATTTATAAGGTTGTCCCATCATTGTTGATGGGACATATACAGTACCCGATAATGAGAAACGTCGTTTGGCATGCTCAATGTCGCTGCAATGATGTTATGTTCTGGGATGACAGGTTCTGTCCAGTTCACAATGCGACACTTTCTATTGTACTTTCAGTATAGCAGTATTGGAGGTTCTGTGGGGATATTGTTCAACGTTGAACATGTTCAACAGGGTTCTATTCAACGGTATTACAGGTTTAACGACACAAACAAATATCATAAATCTGTTAGCTATCGAAGGCTTTGTTTCCGAACCCCTATGAAAGGCGCTGCCCCCTTGAACCCTTGTCCGCTAACTGGATAACAGAATCTCCGAAATCCTGTTGTAGACCTGGAGATACCATGGAGAATTCAGATACTGAACTTAGCTTCTGTTAAGTTCAGTAAAAGAGCAAACTTTCTCCTGCCAAAAATAACCTATATCAAAAAATGGACAAAAGAAGGTCTCTTTGGAAGAATAAAAGTGTTAGGTCTCCTTTATTTGTTTAGAAGGTAAATTCTTGTGTCAAAATTCTTCTAGTAATAATACAACAAGCTTACCAAAACAAGCAAATCAGTAATTGGATTGCAACTTTTTTAGGGAAAGCAACAGTCTTTTTCTCTCTCTTGTCAAGATTTCAAGACCCAGAATTAAAAATAACTAAAAATTTGTTAAACTCCATTAATACTAGGAAGAGTTTCAAAGTCATTTAGTTATTTGAGGTTGTTTTTAATGTATTTTTTAATTATATAAATGGACTTGGATATTCATTTTGATGACTCCTTGATCTAGGGCCCTAGGTTCTTCCATGGTTGTCCTCAAACACGAACGCCTTGTTTTTTTAATATGCAGTACTTCTTTTATACACACATCATTTTGAACAAAGTGACAACAGGATGTTGAGTGAGCGACATGAAGATGGATCTCTAATCATACTTACAGTGGATTTCTCAAATGCTTTCAATCTAGTAGACAGGACGTAACTACTTTAGGAGGTGAGGGCGAGGCGCCCATCTTTTTCTTTGTAGGTGGAGTTTTTATATGGTAAAACAGCGAGGTTGTACCTTGGAGATGGATATATCTTGTCAGCCACTGGAGTACAATAAGGCGACCCTCTAAGGCCGCTTCTTTTTGATCTTGTGTTGCATCTACTGGTACATACAGGGTCGGATCCAGAAACTATAGCTTGGTTGGGCTACTAAAAATTTGGGTGGACTGGAAGTGCTTTAATCCATATAAATAAAATTTACATGAAAAAAGGAGTAAAAAAAGGGGTGGGCTCCAGCCCACCCAAGCCAAGCTTGGCTCCGCCCCTGCATAAAATCAGGGACAACTGCAACCATCTTCTCCATGCATGGTATCTTGATGATGAGACTGTCATTGAGGATTCAGGGGAGGTGGCCAAAAAGCTTGAAATCATTCGTGAGATCGGTCCAAGACGGGTCTTAAATTGAACATCCACAAAACTTGGCTCTTTTGGCCTTTGTGTGACGGCATGAAGCTTCGAGAGGGGTTGTTCTCTGTGGACATTACGAGGCCACCGTTAGATGTGAAATTGCTTGGAGGGCTGTTAGCAGAGATAGTTGATTCATCGAAGGGTTGGCAATGAAGAGAGCTACCAAGGTTGTTGAGTTGATGTATCTTCTCCTACAGCTGAGTGATCCTCAGAGTGAGCGCCTCTTACTCCGCTCTTGCATGGGTGTTGCCAAACATTTTTTGGTCTAAGGACATGCTAACCCAGATACATTGTACGAATTATATATACTAGTAAATTCATGTACGTTGTACATAATTTTTTCTTATATATTTGAAAAACAGTTAAATATTTATATTAAAATCCGCTATATATATGTCTATATTTATCTATTATCTTTTGTCGATATATTTATATTTTAATAAGAATTTGTTATAAAAATATGTGTAAATTCTTAGATAACATCAAATATAAACCTTTTACTTAGGATATTATTTTATTAATTTTTAATTGTGACGGCTCATTTAGACTAATTTTAATCATAACTCAAAATTAGTCGGAATTATTTTTTCCCGTATTTTTCTTAATCAATTGAGGTTTATACCTATGATTTAGACGACTCATTTTTTAACCGTTTTGAAGCTACTTTATGATAGTAAATATATTTATTTAGAATTTTCATGCTTTATTTGAGCTTTCAATATTACTTCGCTTATTTATTTCACCAATTTTCAACAAAATAAGAATGATGCTAAGAAAAATAAAAACACAATATATTCTCATTATTATTGATGTGTGTACTCATAATTGTTGGATTAGCATTCATGTTAACTATGGATGATAAAATATTAATATGTATTACTCAAAATTTAAGTATCTCAAATTAGTGGCAGCTACCTGAATTATGGACATATTTTTCAATATCTAGTTACTACTTAGAGCATCCACAATAAAAGTGGTTTGGAGTACTACATTTTTATTTTAGTCAAATTTTTTAGCACTTGGGAGCTGCAGCAATTTCTTACCCACACTTAAAAATGCTATCAAACCAAGAGGCTATCAAAATTTGGAGATTCTTCTAGCTCATGAACAATAATCCAATTGGGCCCACCAAAAGGGGAAATGAAGGAAAATAGGGAGAAAAAAGAGGAGGTTAATTTGGAGTATGGATTTGGTGTGTTATTTGGAGTGTGCCTTCGTGTGCCAATACGATAGAGGCACTCCAAAAGTAGTGCTTTACACGATTCCTTAAATATTTGGAGTATAATATGGAGTGTCCCGACCGTGGATGCTCAGTGAGAGAGTTTATGCTGCAATTTGACTTCGATCAAATTTTGTAGCATTTAAAAGCTGCATTGGACAATTGTCCATACTTGAAAATTACTAGAAAGTTAGACACGCTTCAGATTTGGAGCGTGTCTTAGCCAAACTAACAACTTGCAGTACATTTGTCTGGCCCATTTCATAGTATGCATTTGACCAGGCTGTGGGCCATGGCCCAATGTCTTTTCTAAGATCCATACCAATTAAAAAAAGAAAAGATAGAGGGATGAACCTAATTATTTTCTCCTAAAAATGGAAAGATAGAACTTCGTAGTGGAAGCTACATGCTCCGCAAAGTTTCACATAAGCCCCTCATTCCAAAGATGCTTTCAAACTCAGTCCTCTCCCCCGCACTTCCCTCCTTCCTCCTCGCTCCTCTTCCTTCCAGCCCGCCTCCGCCGTCAGATTTTTGCCAGAACCCTAATCGCCGCGCTCCTGTCCTCCTCCCCGGCGGCGCCGAAGACAGCAGACCCAGGCCCCGCCGGCGAAGGCGCCACCGCGGAGGAGGTCGCCCGCTTGCTGCTGAGAAGGTCGGAGAGCCGCTGGCGGCGACGCTGGGGAAGTACGTGAGGATCGTGCGGACCGAGCACTGCTTCCTTCTCTTCGAGGAGCTCGAGAAGAGGGACCAGTGGCTCAGTGCCTCGAGGTTCGTTCTTTCTTTTCCTCCAAATCAGAAATAGGAAATAATGCCTTATTTTGTGGATTGGAGCTGATTACAATATATATATAATGTCTACACTATTGGGCTTTGGGCCATATTTACAATAGCTACAAATATAATCTAACACCCCCTCAATTTGGAGCATGCAAGTCACAAATGCCCAACTTGTGAAGTAAAGAATCAAACACAAGCTTCCCAAGGGGCTTAGTGAAGATTTCAACTAGTTGGGAAGAGGTAGGAACATGCGAAGCTATTACGGTGCTGTCCCTAATAGCGTCGCAAACAAAATGCAAGTCCACCTCAATATGCTTACTGCGCTCATGAAATACCGGGTTCTGAGTCAGGTGCAGGGCCGACTGACTGTCACAATACACCTGCATAGCAGACTCCTGGCGAACTCCCAAACACACCAGTAACTCCTTTAACCATTTCAACTCACAAACAAGCGCAGCAAGAGATCGGTATTCAGCTTCAGCAGAAGATCGTGAAACAGTTGGTTGTTTCTTGGTTTTTCAAGAGATAGGAGACCCCCCCAGAAACACCAACCAGCATGTAACAGAGCGGCGAGTCAAGGGACAACTGGCCCAATCGGAATCACACCAACCAGAAAGACGGAGATCATAATCAGCTTTCAAAAGAATACCCTGTCCCGGGGCATTTTTGAGATATCTGACAACTCGCAAAGCTGCATGCCAATGATCTTGTCGAGGCTCCAGTAAGAATTTAGACAATATATGCACGATAGGCAAAGTCAGGGCAAGTAAATGATAGATAAATCAACCTCCCAACCAACCTCCTATAAGTCTCAGCATCCGTCATCTTTGGACTAGTCGATTCTGCCAGCTTGTGATTCGGCTCCATGGGAAAGCCAGCAGGTCGAGACCCCATCAAGCCACATTCTGAAATGATGTCCAAAACATACTTCCTTTGACATAAGAAAAGTCCTTCTGCACTCCGAGCCACCTCTATGCCAAGAAAGTACTTCAATACACCAAGCTCCTTCATGTGAAAGCAAGAACTAAGGTACTTTTTGAAATCATCTAAAGCACATGAATCATTACCAGACACAATTCTATCATCCACATAGATCAAAACATGCAACTCTACTTTCCCTTTGAAAAGAGAGAAAAGGGAATAATCTGAATAAGATTGAATAAATACATAGGATATCAGAGAGGCAGCAAGCTTAGCAAACCAACAACGTGGTGCCTGTTTCAATCCATATAGAGACTTACGCAGGCGACACACTTTGTTGGGTTCACTATGCGAAAAACCTGGCGGCAACTTCATATACACTTCCTCCGTCAGATCTTCATGAAGAAAAGTATTATGCACATCCATCTGGTACAAAGTCCAGCCTCTCACAGCTGCAACAGCCAGGAATGCCCGAATTGTAGGCATCTTAGCTACCGGGGCAAATGTCTCTGAATAGTCGATCCCTCAACCTGATGATTACCGAACACAACCAGCCTTGCCTTCAAGCGCTCAACACTGCCATCTGAGTTGTACTTATTTTGTACACCCATCTGCTTCCCAATGCTTTCTTCCAGGTGGCAAATCAACAAGACTCCATGTCCCATTATCTTCCATAGCTTGTATTTTAGTTTGCATAGCCGCACGCCAGCCTGAATCTCGCGAGGCCTGGCGATATGAAGTAGGCTCAACACCTGCAGTGATAGCTGAAAGAAAATCTCTGTGTCCAACAGTAAATATGTCATAACTCAAAAATTGTATTAGAAGATACGAAGTACCTGAGGAAGTAACGGGAACAGATGAACTGAGGTGAAGGGGACTTTTACTTCGAACAGTATTTATCACAAAATCCTGTAATCGTACTGGCTGTGATTTCTTCCTCATTCCTCTACCCAAGACAACCTCGTCGGGTACCTCTGGCAACACTGTATCCCATGTATCATCAGGAGTACCGGAATCAACCCCAACGGCCTCCCCTGTCAATACTTTGGCATCTGCCTATGTATCCTCGCCAACCGGGGCCAAGCCGCCATCAACCACTTCAGCTTCGGCAACCACAGGGCACCATCCCAAACGCCTCTATATCGTCTCCAGGCACCTCAACACATGCATGTCGCGTCGCAGAAGACAGGTCGCTAGCAGAGCCACACCTAGGGAACTCTTTTCATAAAAAGTAACATCACGAGACACAAAAAATTCTCCAGTCTCTAAATCATACAGCTTCCATCCCTTTTTATCAAGAGGATACCCAACAAAGATACATTTTTGACTCATGCTGGCAAATTTATCATGTCTGGATCTCAAATCATACGCATAGCACAGATAACCAAAAATACGAAGATGATCATACGAATGAGCCGAGCCATATAAAACTTCATAAGGGGACTTAAAATGCAAGACACTAGAAGGAGTTCTATTTATCAAATAACATACACCCAGAACACATTCTTCCCAAAAATCCATAGAAAGAGAACCCTGAAATCTTAATGCCCTTGCGACATTTAAAATATGTCGATGCTTTCTTTCCACCCTTCCATTCTGTTGTGGTGTCCCTACATAGGATGTTTGGAACAATATACCTTAAGATGAAAAATATTCTCGTAAACAATTAAATTCAGTGCCATTGTGACTCCGCACACGACGTATATCAGCCCCAAACTAACGCTTCATCATAGCAATGAATTTAAGAAATATAGAATAAAAAGCACACTTATCCTTCAATAAAATAATCCAAACAGCTCTAGAAAAATCATCCACTAAAGTCAAAAAGTATCGTACCCACTAGATGACAGAACACGTATTTTGGGACTGGGGCGTTACATAGGTACCATAGAGTCTTGGCCGACACCAACATCGGCCAAAACATGTAGTAGAAAACAGAACAATTTTTGGGACTGGGGCGTTACATAGGTACCTTATTTATCCTATGTACCGATGTTGGTGTCGGCCAAAACATGTAACGCCCCAGTCCCAAAATACGTAGGACCAGGTATACGAATACATGCCAGCACCACTTCACCAATGGGCCAAGCTACACAACATGCCCATTAGCGAAATACTTAAGCTGTAAATTATGATAACACCAAGAAATACAATACAGTCCACAGGTATACATCTAATCACATCCACAGAGTCCACAAAGAGATCAAGGATAAATAAGGAAATGTCTCAAATATCCAGCAATGAAAGTAATAAAGTCTGTGCGGGTAAAACATCCCGAAATCACAGAGATAGAAAGAAAGTACAAATCAACTACAAGTATGATGAAAAGAAAAGGAAATAATGTAGCATGACTAAATATGATTATAACATGATCACGAAAAATCCTCTGACACTATCTCGTCCTCCTGTACCGGTACGCCTCCGGTCTCAGCTCCCGAACCGTAAACCTCTGGGTAGTCTTCAGCTTCGTCTAAGCCTGGGAAATAACCAGGTCCTCAGAGGACTAGCAAGGTGCATAATATACATGCAAAGGTACAGAAATAAAAATATGAACTAAGGCAATCTACTGTATCCGTCTATGTGCTATGCAAGTGAGATACTTTTCTAGAATACCAGACCCCTTCCACTAAGGCTCACTAGCACCTCAGCAGGGTATTGTCCCCAGTACCTGTGTCGTGGCACCAAGGACAATCAATTCTCGACAGTGATAATCCTTTACTCTGCTACAGAGATAAAGGTCACTAAACAATGGGCCACACGACAATAGGTCTGATATTGTAGTCAAGTTCTCCCCAATTCCCATGTCTAGAATCTAGCAATGTCAAGTCTGTACAGTCGTCTCGAAAGTAAAAGCAATACTGATAAAGAAATCTAGAATGCAAACACGAGGTCAATACCACGAATAGTCATGTAAACTCGCATCATGAATGTGTCGGTGTCCTGTGGTCAATTGTGTCAATGGACACATCAGTATGAATGTAATGCCTAATGTCAATACTCGATGTCACTATCATGACATCGGCATCCGTCTATAAACGGACACTAAGTATCAACGTCCTACGTCATGCAATGCTAATAAAAAAACAAAAAGAAAGATCTGTAACGATGGCAAGGCACGCTTGCCTGTAACTGCTGTCTGTGGGTAGGCATGTCCAACTCTGGTGTCCTTGTCGATCCTTCCAAGCTCACCTATAATAATACACTATAATTAATATTCTATATCAACATACCATATATATATATATGAGTATCTACGCCTCCTAGTTCCCATAACGTTGCTACGATACTACATCTATTATATAAGTACATATAGGTACCAAATCCTCTCGTAAATAATTTAAAATTATAACAAAATAATATATTTAAATTCTGAAATTTATCTAAATATATTTATATATTTCTATTATGCTATTTTCAATAGGAAACCCTTTCACAAGAGGTCTTATGTCAATGCCACATATGACTTCCTCAAATCGACCCATTAATTTAGTTCCGAAACAATGATTAAAATAAAAGTACTAAATTCTGTAAAAAAATCCCAGAATTAGTTAAAATAGTATTTATAATGTTAAAACTTGCACAACATAAAGTTTAATATGGATTCATGGAGTTTTGACCCTTTTGGACACAAGGAAAACAAAATTTTTCGGAGTTCAGTGATACGACAAATGTCATAAATTTTTAAAAATAGCAAACAGATGCAAAACCAAACTTTCAGGTATGCGTCGGAAAGGTATCGACGTCTAGATTCTGAATAAAAATATAATAATGTTAGAAACTAAACATAGATAGACAAAAAATGGCCCACAATAGAATTCGTCAGTTCTGGATACCCTGTCGTAGAATCAACGCCACGGGCAAACCGCTTGGAATTAGGAGATCCGGCGATCAAAGGTTGGACTAAACACCAAGGTAACTCTCAGATTTGGTTTGAGGAGAAAAAGATGAGAAAAAGTGGGTGAAACATCATCTACAATTCGACTAACCTGCTATGACGTTTCAGACTTCGATTCGACGGAATTTTGGTCCAAGTAGCGTGTCGTGCACCTCTCTAACGGCTGCAAGGTTGCTCCTATAGTTGTTAGGGTGGAATAGGATGTTGATAGGAATGTCCAAGTGGTGGTGGTTGGCGGAGAAATCGAGAAAAAATTATATTTTGTGAAGAAAGGGGGGTCGGCTAGGGTTTCGGGTTTGGAGTGGTGGCCGCTAGGTTTGGAGGAATTTGTGGAGTAGTGTGTAGTTATGAGAGAGGAAGATGGTTAGGGTTTGATAGATATATTATATATAATATATATATATATATATATATATATATATATATATATATATATATTTAGTGCATGGGCTTTGGTTTGATCTAATTTGGATAGGATTTGGTTCTCCAAATCATACTATTATTAATAGGTTTCCTATTTTGGTTAGATGTTTGACCAAGCCAAATATATAAGAGAATATTGCATATGGCTGCAATTAAACCTATAAAATTTCCTTAAATATATGTATACTTGGTTTTGGTACTCCTATTTAGGATCTAACTAGTAGGGTTGACTAGGTTAGGGTCCGAGTAGCATTACTAGACAAATTGGACCCGAAAATTAATTTAATGAGTCTCATGTGCCATTTGCAAATAAGTAGCACATGGGAACTCGATTGGATGGTGCATCCTAGGCATATGCATTGTAGACTCAACATGGATCAAAACCATATATCGGGTCATACGGTTTCGATCTAGGTCAAGTTCCAAAAGCAATTTGGAAGTTGGCTTAAAATTACGTTAATGGCTCAAATTAGCCTAAGTTGGCCCGAAGTTGCACAAAGTCAAAGGTATGTTGAAAAGCAAAATTGGATAGGACATGATATATCAAACTCAAGGTGGACGAGTCTAGAATTCAAATATGGAATTGGATTTGAGAAAACAATATTGTTGTGCTTCAAAAATCAAAGCTACGGTAAACTACTAACATAGCCATTATTGACTTTAATCAATTAAAATATCTATATAAATAATTAAAAATAAAATCAAAAAATGAGGGGGCTTACAATATGGTCCCCACAGATCACAGTGTATAATTCAAAGCATCTCAAAGCATGACTACTATTATCAGGAAAAGCATTACGAGTCTGTTTAGCTTGATGACGATTATCACAAGCCCTATGAGAAAACACACTACTACCAGAAAGAAAAGGCAAAGTCTGCATTACTTTATTTGAAGGATGCCCCAGTCTACTATGCCAAACCTCCGAATCACTCTCTCTGCTAGCCAGGATCATCGAAGCCAAAGAAGCTGGAACCTCCCCCAATAAGTAAAGTCCACCTTTGTTCACTGCTCCAATCACCATCCTCGTACTTCGGTCCTGAACAAAACACAAATCAGGAGTAAATAACATATCACAATTTCTAGCACCAATCAATTGAGAGACTGAAATCAAATTGTAAGTCAATGTCGGAACATAAAGAACATCCGTCAGCACCAATGAAGCAGTCAAAAATACTTTGCCTCTCAGAACAGCCTCAATAGTGCTCCCATCAGGCAAAATCATAGGACATATAGGGCCCTCAAAGCAATCAACTAAACAGTCACGAGAACCTGTCGCATGAAGAGTAGTCCCAGTATCAAATATCCAAGAGACAGAAGAATTCTTACCCATCAGACGATCAGAGTTTGAAGAACCAGAGTTGGAAGGAGTGTCGTTACCCAGCAAGCTCATCAGTTTCTGTCATTGTTCACCTGAGAGTGGTGAAGGATACCCTCCATATATCGTATCCGTCGAACTCCCAGCTGCGAGACCAGAGGTGACACCATAACCAGTAGCGGCGACATGATGAACAACACCGGCTCCGCCAGCACCGCGTCCACCCTCACGCCTCTATGTGTTGTGGGCCTCTGCCCCACCAGCACCACATCCGCCCTCACCCGAGGACGAGTCTCCACCACTCTGGATAGCCATTCTTCGTAAAGCAATTTGTAAGATCATGACCTATTTTCTTACAATAAGTACAGATCATACCTGATTTGTCCCTGGAATCTGAGGTTCTACTATTAAAAGCAGTAGAAAGTCGAGGTGAAGTCTTGATAGCCAGCGCCAACACCTCCTTTGTAGCGGATTGAACATGAGATTTGCGCATATCCTCCTCCTCAAGAACTGTATGATATGCCCGATCTAAACATGGCTGAGAATACTGAGCCAAAAGATTAGATCGGGTATGACCATACAACTCTACATTCAACCCATACATAAAGTCCTGAAAGTGGTCTTCATCCTCATAGCCTAGTTTTACAGCAAGTTCACCACAGGTACAAGTAGGCAATGGAAAGTAAGCAGCTTGTTCATCCCACAAAGACTGCAAATTTTCAAAGTAGGTTTTCACAGACATTGAAACCGTTTGTTTGCACTCAGCAAAAGCCACCTTAATTTGTTGCTTCCGAGTGTCATTGCTGACAACAAATCTTTTCTCCAAAGTTCCACAATGGATAAACTTTCTCAAAGTACGGCAAAGATTCCTTCAGGGGCGGATCAATGGTATTAAGAACCCATTGAACCAACAACGCTTGCACGCACCTCCAACCAAGCAATTTACTAGCATCATTAACAGGTTTGATTTTAGTACCTTCAAAAAAGGTGATCTTTTGCCTAGAGATCAGGAGAGACGAATCGCCGAGACCACTCAGCATAGTTCGGGCCACGAAAAATAATAGAGTAATAATATTTCTCGGTTGGTCAGCAGAACTCAGAAAATACGGATCCTTCGGATTCGGATAATTTGGGTTGTGTGTACCTCCACCGCCGGAGCCGCCAGAGGTGGAGAAGCTGGACGCAGCGTCATCAGTCATCGTCGAAGTCGGATCGGACGAGATAGCAAGCGGAGCGGGCGCCGAATCGGGCACGGACGGGGTCGGGCGATGGATCGACCGCGGATCGAGCACCGCAGCGGGCATGACGGAGTCGGGCGGGGTCAGCGTCGGACCTACCGTATATTAGGCGCCGAATCGGGAACGGACGGGATCGGGGACGGGGTCGGGTGGCGGCTCGGCCACGGATCGGGCACCGGAGTGGCGCGAACGGGATCGGGCGGCGGATCTGCCGCAGGTCGAGCGCAGGAGTCGGCGCGAATGGGATCGGACGGCGGACCTGTCGCGGGTCGAGCGATGGAGCGGGTGTGGACAGATGAAGTCGAACAACGGATCGGCCGCGGAGATGACGGAAATTATTTGTGGAGTTTTGCGGCTAGGATTTTTTTCGGGAGGCCCTGATACCATGTAGGAAATAATAATGCCTTATTTTATTGATTGGAGCTGATTACAATATATATATACTGTCTACACTATTGGGCTTTGGGCCATATTTACAATAGCTACAAATATAATCTAACAGTAAAGAAAAAAATTTGAAAAAAAATCCAGTCTTGGCTTAGCTTTACTGCACCTCCACCCTTCTATTCGATGAAATGTGCCACAGAGAATGTGTTCAAGAAATGGTTGGATATTGATGGCATTGTTGTGTTCATTCTATTTCGCTGATGGGTTTAGTTTGCGGTTTGATTTAGGTGGAAGAGGGATAAATTATCCATTTGGGATTATTAGGTGGATGATGAACTGGTTTGGAAAGCTCAGCAAGAGGCACTAATGGCTCCAATGCTTGGAGGTTCATTTTTTTCAATCCATGGAACTCAAAGACATAGTCTTGCTTTGTTCTCTTTTGATGAAATATGTCATAGAGTTCGCACACTTGGCTTGCTGAAATCTTGATGGTGGGTTCTTTCTTTGTCGTCGGGTTCTTAGCATTTCGTTCTCGGGCTTTTCATTTAGAGCGGTAAAGGGATAGATTATCCATTCTTTGCAAGCGCCAGGGGCTGAGGAACTCTCATGAAAGTATTGGGTCGCATGTTATCCTCAAGGAGCTTGTAAAGATGGCATATTGTATCAAGACCCTTGTTAGCAATCACCCGAATAAAATGCGTATTATACGCAAATTTTTCCATATCTTACATAAACGTATAATACTTACTTTTAAAAAATTCGGATTTGTACGCAAATTTTAAACCTGTGGAGTTTTAAACGCGTACCGTACGATTTTTTTAAAAATTTGGCCAAAAAAATGTGACCAAGAAACCCAACATTCTTGACTCTGCTATTAGATATTAAGACTGGCACAATTATCATCCAACCTCTTCTTATTCTCACACTGAACCCTTGTTTATGAAGGAGAAGAGGTGGGTGGGTCTTCTTTATATAATGCTAAATTTTTAGTGCCGAATTGGTTCATATGAAATGTAGTAAACACGAATTAAAACTGATCCGAATGTTTTTCGTTAGACGAATTTTTGACCGTATTTTACTTATATTGTGCCGATTTATACTCGTACTTTTGTCGTTCCGAATTTTTTCCGTTTGCCGAATTGCTAACAAGGATCAAGACCATCTAGGAATTAGAATTGTGTTCCTTACCATTTTCTTTTTTGGGGTAAGAAGACATTAAGTGCGGCCCTACGGATTTTAGTTTGGAGGATAGTTTTGGAGCTATAAAGAGAAGAAGATAAAGTGGAATACCGAGAAGATTTGAACCCTTGTTGTGAGATTGGGTTAACGTTTTTCCTTTGTACACTACATGAGGGAACTTTGAACATATTTTCGCCTGAACTACGAGAAATCCCTTGGCATTCATTTTCCAGAAATAAATGACTCAATATGTTCAAGAAATACGCAACTTAGATCCTTATCACAAGATAACGTAATGGAAATGGATTAAGGGGTCGTTTATTGAGAATAGCTATACAATTTCAAACTTGGATTTCAGTATTGGGCCATGTCCTACTAGCTCTTACTTTTTTCAGGACATTTTCTCATACCAAATCCTAGAAGATAATTTTGAATGCTTGAAGTGGATGATATGAAGTAAAAAAAAATCTTTATGTATCATTTAACATATGTATGCCAATTTCCATATTGGAAAATAAAAGAACTTACAGTTCATGAAATTCTTAATTACCGTAATTACCAAAGGCTGGCAGCCCAGTGGTGGAGACCCTATGTTGCACGAATACGGACACAGATAAGGACACGGTATAGGTGCACGATACACACATTTTGAAGTAGGTACAACATAGTCACCTATGTTGTACAAATATGGACAGGGATATGGCTACGTATGCGATAAAGGTGCGGATACAGGTACCATTTGCCAACTAATTATGTCAAAACAGCACAACTGAATTCTATTATAAAATTGGAACAAGTATGAAACCAACTTACAACAATAAGAAATACATTTCTTCTCTGTACATTTGACCAAAGCCACAAGTCACCTATTTATAGGTGAATATATTACTCAACTAATCCCACAATCTACTCCAATTCTACCTCTAAGTACGAACACATATCCCTGACCAATTCAAAGAGGAAATTATGTAGCTAAAGACAAGTATGTAGTTAAAGACTAATTCAACATACATAACTTCATTCAAAAGAAACACACACAAGTGAAACCAAGCATGTTTGAGTTTAAACTTCAACAGCCTCCCTTAAACTCAAACTGTCAATGCAGCGCATCCCCATCATCTTTTTCAGCTTGTAGAATGCTTCAGTGCTTATGGCTTCGTTAGGATGTCCGCAACTTGATCTTCAGATTTGCAGAATTCCAATTCTATTTCCTTGTCTTTCACCAGGTCACGTATATAGTGAAAATTTATATCTATATGCTTGCTTCTCCCATGAAATACTGGATTTTTAGTAAGAGCAATAGTTGAATTGTTGTTGCAGTAAATCTTGTAGGAGAGTTTTGCTTCTGATTCAACTCCTCAAGCAACCTTCGTAGCCAAATTGCTTGACAATGTGGAGGTTGCTGCAATGTACTCTGCTTCCGCAGATGAAAGTGCAACAACCTGTTGCTTCTTGGATGACCAAGAGATTGCTCCGAGCCCGTGTGAAACACAGAGCCGGAAGTGTTTTTTCTTTTCTCCACATCACCTGCCCAATCACTATCTGTATAGCCAACAAGATCACAAGTATCAGTAGATGAGTAGAAAATGCCATGGTTATGAGTACCTTTTATATATCTCAAAATTTAAATCCTCTTTGCAGCCTGCAAATGAGCTTGGCTAGGTGTCTCCATAAATCTGCTGATAAGTCCAACTCCAACTGTGATTTCTGGTCGAGTAGATGTCAAGTATCGTAGACTCCCTATAAGCGTCGAAAATATATAGGACTGACAAGCTCACCATTACCAAGCTTATCCAAATGCAACCTTGTTTCAACAGGGTTCTTGATAGGATTACAGGTTTCCATCTTAAAATGCTTCAAAATATCAGTAGCATATTTCTTTTGTGACATAAATATACCATCACCTGTTTGCATAACTTCAAGTCCAAGAAAATATGACATTTTTCCCATGTCAGTCATTTCGAACTTGCTAGTCATAGCCTCCCTAAATTCATCAAACATGATTGGGTCACTTCCTGTAAAAATCAAGTCATCTACATACAAGCATACAATAAGTAGATCTCCATGTGAGTTTGATATAATATATAAAGTATGCTCAAAGGGGAATTTAGTAAAACCATTTTCTTGAAAATATGAGTCGATGCGAATGTACAATGCCCTTGGCGCCGGTTTTAACCCATATAGAGTTGTCTTAAGCTTTAGAACTTTATCTTCATGACCAGTTTTCACATAACCTGTAGGCTGATCAACATAAACTTCTTCTTTAATTACTCCATTCAGAAATGCAGATTTTACATCCATCTGATGTATTCTCCACTAATTTTGGGCAGCCAATGCAATTACCAAACGTATTGTATCCATTCTAGCTACTGGGGCAAAAACTTCTAAATAGTCAATACCTGGCTTTTGCTTGTACCCTCTTACAACCAACCGAGCCTTCAACCGATCCACTTGGCCATCAGCTTTGTACTTGGTCTTGTACATCCATTTGACACTGATTGACTCCTTTCCTGAGGAAGAGAAGTTAGCTCCCAAGTATCATTCTTCTCGATAGACTGAATTTTTGCATCCATAGCTTGAATCCAACCATCGCCTTGTGTTGCTTCTGTATAGGTAACTGGATCACAATACGCAAATAGAGCAAAATTGACAAGATCTTCATCTGAAACATCATTATCATTTGTTACAATATAATCCTGCATCGTGATGGCAAAACACGAATGTGTGATGGGCGAGAAGTTTCTTCCTGGATCGGAGAAGAACTAGATGTATTGCTGGGCACATCTAACATTTGTGGATCACTAGTAGTTGTTTCTTCAACTATATCTATTCCACCATTTTCCTTCTCTCCATCTGACCAGTTCCAAGCTTCAGCTTCTTTGAACTCAACATCCCTACTCATAATAACCTCACTAGTTCTTGGATATTATACAATTTGTAACCCTTAGTTATATTACTATAACCAATGAAAATGCATTTTTCACTCTTGCTATCAATTTTTTTCTTTTCTCAGCAGGTATGTGAACATATGCAACACACCCAAATACACGAAGATCCCGACATTTGGCTTGTGTCCACTTCATGCCTCCTCGGGTGTCATATTAAGAACACTTTTGGTAGGGCACTACCAAAATTATCGATTTAGCGACGGCCCTATCCGTCGCAATCAGACGGGAATTCCTATTAGCGACCGATCACTGACGGGTTTTAGCCAAAAAAATCCGTCGGCAATCAGCTCGTCGCTAATAACGGTCCGTCGCTACTAGTCGTCAAGCGACGGACTAGCGATGGCATTTCGACTTCACCATACGAAGCATTAGCGACTACTTTCCGACGGACTTTCGTCCATTCCAAGTATTAAATACGAACTGTTTAGATAATAGCGACGTAACGTTCCGTCGGTAAACAGTCGTAATAGCGTATCAGAGCGTATCGTTCCGTCGCTAATCCGTCGAACGTCGTCGATAAGAAAGGACGAATTAGCGACGGTCTTCTGACGGAATATCCGTCGACAAGGTTCTGGAAATGCTTGACATTTCCAGAACCATGGCGACGGATAATCAGCCACTAATCCGTCGCTACGCCGTCGAACGAGCGACTGATTAGTGGTTGATTATCCGTCGCCATTGTTCTGGAAATGTCAAGCATTTCTAGAACCTTGTCGACGGATATTCCGTCGCTACGCCGTCGCGACAGCGACTGATTAGTGGCTGATTATCAGTCGCCGTGGCGACTGATCTTCCGTCGCAATCCGTCGAAGTATATACCACCAGAACCTTGCCGACGGATTTTCGTCGACCACCCGTCGCTACCTGGAAAAAGTTTCAAACTCCAGTTAGCGACGGCATATCGGTCGACAATCCGTCGAAAACTGGGATTATCCGTCGCTATCCAGTCATTAGTCCGTCGCTAACTGGGATTTTTTGGAAAAAAAAATAGCAGCACATTCCCTGTTCACAAAAATATGCAGAAACCAAACCAATATATAATGCCCACCAATTATCCAACAATCACATAGACCAAATATTAATGCACACCAATTATCCAAGAATCACATAGACCAAATATGCACATACAAATTTAATGCACACCAATTATCCAAGAATCACAGACCAAACCAAATCAATAGAAAATCGACATCAATTATCCTGAAGAGTAACATAATATCCGGTGCTATAATCCGATTATAGCACAATTAATCCAAAATTGCCACAAATATTCCAAATTTTCTTAATACAATATTTTAAGAAGAAGGAGGAGGTCGATTGTCCGGTGGTGGTAATCGCAGCTGCGACCGACGAATATACTCCTCCACTAGGTATGATGACAAGCCGTTGTAGACACTGTTCGAAAGTCGCGGAGCTGCTCTGGCGACATGAGATCCAGAAGTGCGTCACAGTCGTAGGCGGTACCACAGGGGCATCAAGGTTGAAAGAAAGATTACCCACGAAGAAGGACCGACACCAACAGTCGACGGACCAATAGAAGACGGACCAACACCAAACAGACAGACCGGCAGCAGCAGACGGAGGCGAAAAGTACGTGGCAAATTACTTCCTAAGGACGACACCGTCGCGTGCAGCTGCGTAAGCTGCGACCTAACATCATCGTCTGCCGGAGCCAGGGAGGCGGTGTCGGTGGAAATCTCTGCGTCGCCATGTGCAACTGTCCTAGGGAGCCGACTCTGTACAGGAGCCCTTTCTTAAAGCCGCCGACGGTATCTACGAACAAGTCGTTGCGAGCGGCCAAAGAAGAGGACGTCCGGCGGGCATCGTTTCACCGACATCCTCGGTGTCAGCTAACTGAGCCCGACTAAGGGCCTCACGATACGCAGCCTATCAAATGAATGTGTTATATTATAAGATTTACCTAAGTTGTAATCTAAATCATATGTTTCACTAAGTTAAGTGTGAATCCTAAGTTTACCTAAGTTATAGTCCGAACTTTTAATTCTAACGTAAATCTCATAAACATAAGTACTTACATCGGTCTCCTTGGCCCTCTCGTCGACGAAGCTCCCGTCCTACCGTCTTTTGTGCGTATGCTAGAACACGTCGTGCATGGTGACCGATTCTGGCGCCCTTCCCTCCTTCACCGCTCGTTGGGCCTGCATATGAAATTTCCGTAGAACCTAATTAACTCCTTTAATTAATAATACCTAATTCGATAGTGAAATAAATTTACGATATCTCACCAGATCTGCAAGCGTCGCTGCGTGGGGCCTTGATCCCCCCGTATGAAGGCCCGGCATGTCAGTTCGCCTTCGCCTTCTGATTTCTCCTTGTACGCAGGGTTATCCATCATACCTAAGAGGTCCTCATAATACTCCTGTCGGATCCAATTCGGCCTCGTATGCCCCATTTTCAGGTCATGAATCATATTCCGTATCTTCTTCGAGGCAGCGCTTCTGTAGGTCCTGCGGATCGCGTCCTCGCGATGGGGGGGCCACCAGTACGTCGTCTAACATAGAAATTCAATTATCACGTAATTTAAAAAATGGTTGATTAAAGAGTAACTAATAATTAACCAGAAGATATAGATATATACCATCAACTCGTCGAGCCAGACGTACTTCACGTTTGGGGGCACGACGAAAAGTTGAGGTAGGGACCATGGAAGTTGGCCCTAATAATTTCTCCAAGAGCCCTGCCAACATTAAACGGAAAAAACCTATAAAAAAGAAACGACTGGATTATTAACTTGAATAAATGAAAGAAATTTAATAAATTATTAAATTTACTTACGAGGTTCCTGCGGGCCATAGCTCTCGTCGGAACTCGTCTCTCGCCTCTATGGTCGTCGGAGGATCCGCGGGTCCGCGGATATACTCTCCAGTAACCGGATGGAATCGAGTATGGGGGTACTCCGGGGCCCACTGTGCAGTAACTGGGGCATCCACTGGTGGATCCGCTGCTGGTGGTTCCGATAGCGGAACGGATACGCTAGCAGATCCGGACTCATGCCTCGATGAAGTGGTCGATTGATGGCGGGATGCGTCTGTGCCCGGGGTACTCTCGGGTCGGGGTCGCTCGATGGGGTCATATCCCAGGAATTTTGAATGCGACCACGACCACCAGCACCACTACGACCACGACCACGACCCGCACCACCACCACCACCACCACCACCACCACGGCCAGCCATCATGACCTATAAATAGAACACAAAATATAATTAACAATATAAAGTGTAAAGGGATATAAAAAACTAAACTAAAATATACATACCACCAGTAGGGAGACGAGTGCCGCCGCGACGAAAAAGACTAGGAGTGCCATCTGCAATAAGTAAATAATCGAATGAAAAAAACATGAATTCACGTAATTGCTTTTATGAGGTCAAACTTAATTTACGTAATTGGAAGTATTTTTAATATACAACAATATTTAACCTAATCATCGTCTTCGTTCTCATCCTCGGCCTCGTCTTCATCATCATCCTCCTCATCCTCATCCTCGTCCTCATCCTTATCTTCATCGTCGATTTCATCTGTATCCTCATCCCCATCAAATTCTTCTTCTTCTCTTCTTTTCTTCTTCTCTTCTTTTTTCTTCTCTTCTTCTTCTTCTTCGTCTTCTTCTTCTTCTTCTGCCTCAATATTTGGGACAAGACGCCTCTTTCTCCCTGGTTGACAGCTAAGTCTTGTGCATCAACCTCTTCCTCTCCTCTATTTTTCTCAATAATATCTTCAACATCCATTGTATCTGAGTGTTGTCCCAAGTATTGGGACTTTTCGATCTGGTCCTCTTGGTATGCTGGGTCTCCAACGTTGAATGTATTTCTAGATTTAATCTTGCATATTGTCCACCAGTCAAATCGATCTCTATGACGCCTTGGGTAGCTTGTATAGTAGACTTGAACAGCCTGATTTGCTATCGCAAATGTATCGGACCCTCTATACCTCCTGCGATGATTTATATCGACGAATCCAAATTGTTTATCGATTCTCCAACCGATATTTGGTGTCGTATCGAACCACTCACATTTGAACATCACAATATGCATATCATATGGGCCAGTATATTGTAAATCTATAATATCCCGAAGCACTCCATAATAGTCAAAGTCCGGCTCGTCGTCATAGATGGTGCCTCTTATGCAAACACCGGAATCCTTGGTACTGATACCGTCATTGATAAATTCGACATTTATAACATTCTGAGTTGACTTAAACCTGAAGCCATTAACGATATAGCCTGGCCAAGTCTTTATTTGCTTCTTCAGTCCCAATGCCAGATAACGAACACTCTCATGCGTGAGTGTTATTTCAGGCATAAAACCTGTAAGAAATATTTATAATTTAAATGTTTCAGATATATTTATAATCTCAATTATAATCACAGTTACTTACGTATTTGCGAAACCATGACGGAAATGTACAATCAACCTCTCTTTGAAGTCCCTCATCGGTAATATCGGGTGTCCTCATTTTGACTTCATCTCTAAATACACTATTAGAGAAAATAAGAATATATAAGTGTAGTCACTTACTTCATCATATTCGAGATTATAACGAGTGCAAGTATACTGACTTACTTCTCCAAATCTCTCACTTCTTGTATGTCACAGTTTAACAAGACATATCGGTGAGCGGCATCATACTCGTCGTGTCAACCACCGTCTTTTACTAGCCCCAACAGGCTTGCCCCTTACATTGAATATTCCTCCATCCTCAACGTCCTCGTTATTCCTTTGAGGTCTATTTCAATTTGTCTTAACATGAGTATCGAAATAAATGGAGCAGAAGTTTGACACCTCTTCGATAAGATATGCTTCGCATATTGAAGCCTCTATATGAGCTTTGTTGCCAACTTTCTTCTTTAGATGGTGTAGGTATCTAGAGAGACAAATTATCTTGAGAATTAAGAAAGAATTTTAAAACCCACTGAAATTCAACTTAAATTATATCGATTTTTATGTACCTTTCAAATGGGTACATCCATCGATAATGAACAGATGCACCGACACGGGCTTCGTATGCTAGATGAATCGGTAGATGCTCCATGCTGTCGAAGAAGCCAAGAGGAAATATTTCTCCAACTTGCAAATTGTTAAGATAATCTTTCCTCAAGTTCAACCATGTGTTGTACAGTCAACTTAGTTGAACAAATATCCCTAAAAAATATTGATATTTCGGGCAACGAAATCCATACAGCAGAAGGCAACAATCCTTTCAAAGCAATGGGCAGTAATCTTTCCATAAACACGTGGCAGTCATGACTCTTCATTTCCGTTAGCTTGCGTTTATTGAGATCAACGCATCTAGACAAATTCGACACATAGCCGTCGAAAAATCTTAAAGTAGATACCCACTTACAGACTATTAATCTATCTTCCTTGCTCAATGTGTATTGTGCTATCGGCTTACTTAATTGTCCAGCAGCTCCTCTTTGTATCAAGTTCAGATAAGGACGCTTGCATATCTCGGCAATGTCTTATCTTGCTTTTGGATTGTCCTTCGTCTTTCCTTTAATGTCCATGACGGTATTAAGACATTATCGAACATATTCTTTTCGATATGCATAACATCAAGATTATGCCTTATAAGATTATCTTTCCAATAAGGCAAGTCCCAGAAGATACTCCGTTTGGTCCAGTTATGGGTTTGTCCGAACCCATCGACGCGATTGTTCGATGGATCTTCCATTACAGTGGGCAAGTCCTTTACATCTTTCCAAATATCGCATCCCAACAATCTGGCAGGCGGATGAGAAAATTTTTGTTTTCTAGCTCTGAACGCGTCCTTGTTCTTTCTCCAAGGATGACTCGCGGGCAGAAATTGACGATGACAATCAAAGAAAGAAGTTTTTCCTCCATGCTTAGCTGTCAAGACAGGGTGCCGTGAGTACTCCATCCCGTATACGGGAAAAATTTATTGTCCACATCAGTGAAGCTCTCATCTGAAAGTTCTGTTTCCTGGAAATATCATAGGTCGTGACGCCGATCTCCCACAGCTATTTCAGCTCATCCACCAACGGCTGTATATATATCGATATTCTTCGTCGAATTTTTGGGACCCGGTATGATAGCTGTCAAGAACATATAAGGAGTCTTCATACACATCCATGGTGGCAGATTGTAAGGGGTCAGAATGACCGGCCAGCAGGAGTATTGAGATTCCGACTGCCCGAAAGGGGCGAATCCATCAGAACATAGCCCCATGCGTACATTTCTAGGCTCTGCAGCAAAATCTGGATGGCGAAAATCGAAATATTTCCACGCCTCTCCATCCGAAGGATGTGACAATTCTCCATCGTCCTTTGTGCGTTCTTCGTTGTGCCACGTCATGTGTTCTGCTGTATTCTGAGACATACATCCTCTGTAAGCGCTTCGTGATCGACAAGTAATGCATATACTTGTAAGGACGTCGTTTTCTAGTTGACTTTCCTTTTCTCCTGACTTGCTTGTAACGATCCACATTACAGAATCTGCAACTTTTACATCCTCGTTCTCCTTGTAGTACAACATGCATCCGTTGCGACAACAATCTATTTTCGTACCCCAGTCCCAGTTGTCGGACCATCATTCGACTTATAGAAGTTTTTTGGAAGCTCTTTTGATTCCTTCGGTAGCACCTCCTTCATTAGTTGTGTAATCCGATCATAGCAAGTTTGTGGCAAGTTAAAATCGGACTTTATGTTCAACAACCGCATCGTCACTGACAGTACAGAATGTGGCTCACAACCAGGATAAAGAAGTTTTAGCATCCTGAAACATATCATAGAACTCCTTCGCCTCGGGATTAGGATCCTCCGGATCAAAATTAGGCCCTGCCGCGTTGTACACCATATCTCGTGCAAGGTTCTGTACGTCTCCATAATCAACGGAGCATTCATCGTCATCGACGACAAAATCCGCTGCAGCATTATCATCAAAAGCATAAGTAGCAGCATTCGCAACCTGTCTTTCCGCATATAGTTCACCTTGCGATGACCACAGGCCGTAATCACGTACGAAACCCTTACGGGTCAAATGATCTCTTACACTCACCACTTCTTCGTAACGTCTATTGCGACAATTACGACATGGACACTTGATTTTGTTACCGTCCATAAACTGAGCTTTACTCATAGCATACTTAAGAAACACTTCCACGCCTACCTGAAAATTGCCACTCACACCTATTCTGCTCTCGTGTTGTCGTTTGTACATCCATGTACGATCAACGAAATAACGATCCATCACAGATTAGATGTAAAAATCTGTATAGTAAGACAAACTAAACAGAATTAGTATATAATCATGTAACTGGTGGATCCGCTGGTATTCTAGCTCGAGAAGAGAAAAATCTAAGTACAGTTGTTACTAATAGTTCGATACCGATAGCTTGATACCGATACCGATACCGATAGTTCGATACCGATACCGATAGTGCGATACGGATAGTGCGATACCGATACTGATAGTTGAAGAACAGTTTGGCAACTCTAGAGGGGGGGTGAATAGAGTATATATGTATAATGACCAATTAAAAATTAACTCTTTCACTAACAATGAATAATCAGAGTAAAATGCGGAATGTAAATGAAAGACAAGAGAGCATACGCAAACACAGCAATTTTAACCTGGTTTCCCTCGTGGAGGACTAGTCCAGGCCTGAGAACTCTAGCTCAGGATTAAATCCACTATTTGTGAAATAGTAGCTTACAACCCGTGCCTTTACTTCAGAAGAGCACGTCAACTTCTTACAGAGAATCGCAGTGGCGATTGCTTGGAATTGTCCAAGCGATTTCTTCACTCTTGCACAAGAATCCTAAATGAGAGATGCTGAGCACTCGAGACTTAGGAGGCTTGTGGCTAGTAGATGAGAAGGGTATGGCTTATAGAGCTTGTAGGAGAGAAGAGAAGAGAAGATTGAGTGATTCAAAATGAGAGAATTCATGCCCTATTTATACTGATTTTAGGGACAGAATTCGGCCAGAATTCGGGTAAGAAAATTCAAAAATTTGGCCGTTGGACAGCTAGCAAACAGCTAACCCTAAAATTAGGGTTCCTGATTTCTAGGGGACAGAGTTCGGCCCGAACTCTGTGTGGAGGCAGAGTTCGGCCCGAACTCTGTCTCCAGAGCACAGAATGGTCCTAAGAGGGACTTGTGGGCAATTTGGTTTTGGTGGAGCTTGGGATTTTTGGGTAGGCTTGTAGACTAAGTTCCAAGAGCTCAGCATAACTCAGAGTACATAAATCTAGACTCAATGAAATCATAAAATACAGACTCCAGAACACACTGAGAGCTGAAGACTGAGCTGTCATCTGTCTTGAACTGAATGCAGTCGTCGTGTGTCGTATTGAATTAATACAAGTATTATTTGGTCAATGTAGTCAATATTTGGTTGACTGTGACTTTGTGTCAACAATCTCCCCCATATTGATAATTGACAAAATAATATATGTATATTTCAATATTCATACCTGGACACAGTTGATTGTAATATAGCTCCATAGCTCCCCCATAAACGATGCCTGAGCTAAGCGAAAATAGCTCCCCCATAAATCATGAGCGGTGTCGAGCTAGAAACTAGAAACTATAGCTCTCCCCGTACAAAATGCATAGTACCTGTGATCTGATAGATAATATTTTCCAGAGCAAGAAGCACAGATATACACAGATATACGAATGCATAGAACCAGTAATAGTTTCCCAAAACAAAAATATACATATGTTTCTCCCCCTTTTGGCAGTTAGCAATATAAGAAGTAATGAATAGTAATGCAACCACACTAAGAGAAGAAACAGTATAATTTTAAGCAAAATAAGCACTGACAGAGAATGATAATAAAGATAGATAATGTCATCCACCAAACCAAGTGGCCAACTCATAAACAGAGTACATAAAACCAGCTACATAAATCCATGATAAACTAAATAACTGAAAGCAAAAGTAACTAAGACCATCATCAGTAGTAGCAGCAGCAGATAGTAGCCAGTCTCCATCATGGAGCACGAGAAGGTCCTGGAACATCTGATGGACCATGGAAGGAGCGACGAGGGTCCACAAAAGCATCATCCGGATCCATGTAACGCATAAACCCACGGATCATCAATGCGATAACCCGCGCGCGCTGGATCCCTCTCCATGGGAATGTGCAGATGCTGAGACAGAGAGTACCGGATATCATGCAGAGAGTTGCCGAGAGCACTCATCTGCAGAGTGGTACGATAGTCCAGCTGTGTCCAGCGATCGTCCTCAAGAGTAAAACGATCCCGGAGCATGGTCTGAATGGACTCAAGAGTGGCAGGTGGAGGTGGTGCATCCTGACCAAAAGGAGGGGCGTCAGGCTCCTCATCAGCAGAATGCTCAGATGACTCAGAAGCAGCGACAGGCTGAAGGCGTCGTGCTTTGGATAGAAAAGCAGGTGCAGGCAGGAACGGACAATCATGGATAGGAATGATAAAAGCACGAAAAACTAAAGGAAGATAGAGAGGATAAACCAAAGCTCTTGGTTTCTTCCGACAGTTGATCATCCAATCCATCATAGTCCGTGGAAAGTTGAATGGAATACGATAGTGGAGATGATATAAGGCGGAGATCTCAAGATAAGTGACTTCATCTGTTGAGCCAGCCTTGGGTAAGATGGTGTTAAAACCATTCGGTGAAGCTCATAGAAGTAGGGGTTGAGATGCTTGGCCATAAGTTTGCGAGGACTTATGTTAGGAGCACATAATTCCTCCTTGAATCCTTCAAGAGAAGTATCGCCAACAAATTGAAATTGACGTGCTTCCACAAGTTTATTCCAAGTATCAAGATTAACAAGATCAAGAAAATCCCCCAACTCAGAATCATTGAAGGCGATGTCAATACCGGCAACCCGGGAATAGATGTGTGTTGCATCAAAAGTTAAATTGCAATAGAACATTTGGATTGCACTACGGTAGATGACAGAATTTGAAGCAACTAAAGCATCCAAACAAAGATCATGGAATAAAGACTCATATTGAGAAAATATTGTGAAATTGATGGGATGGCCCCCAAACACCGGACGAGTCCTAAAATCGCTAAACCATTCATTAGAGGCGTCTAGCGATACAAATAGACGGTCGTCGTATGTGTTAGGGTCATCGGGACTCGGCGGATTGAACAACGGATGAATGGGGTGTTGTTCAACTACTTGTTCAATCGGAGGAGGAGGATTCGAAGAGGAAGCACCCTCGGTTCGGATCCTCTTCCCGCGATTGGGCAAGCGTGGAGCCATTTACAAGAAATGGATAACTTGAAATGGAGAAAAAGAGAGAGTTATACCTGAAAATAATGTCAAACAGTTGAAGAGAACGTTGAAAACCCCTTTCCCTTGATTTTGAGAAGAAATAGAGTCCTCTAGATCAAGAACTAGGGTTAGGGTTTGGAAGGAAGAAGATGGAAGAGGTGGAGAAGAAGGAAATATGGGAGGAAAGAGAAGGAATCCCGACATAAAGTAGGGCTTTGTCTTTGGTCGGGTGAAATATTGACCATAGGATTAGAAAAGATCCAACGGTGGAGCCAGATCCCGATTCTGGAACCTAGGTACCGAACTCGGCCCGAACTCTGATAGGGGCAGAGTTCGGCCCGAGTTCTGGTTCAATAGTCCAGAACTGAAAATAGGCAAAAGTCAGGAAGAAAATGTTTAATAAATAAACAAAATGATAGTCGGGGAAAACAAAGAGTGTTGAATGCAAATAAGAGGTATACAGAAAGTAGAATGAACTTTTAGAAAATGTCAATTAGGCAATATTAAATCGAAACAAGCCATATAATAAATAAGGACATATACTGCAGTTCAATAGTCCAAATTTGCCATGGGTTAGCTGCAGGGGCCGGATCCCAGCTAGCGGTAGTCCTGAAGACTAGTGCACCGTGTCGCTTAGGCTTTTACGCCTTGTTGTCAGAAGGGCCCTTTCGGCTTGTACCCATACCAAATTCTTCGTAAAGGAATCACAATATACTCGATATTTACGCAGGTGAGTTTCAATTTATGACTGCTTCATCTAAGATTCCAAGTTCACGACAAAGAAAATTAAAGCGCTCTTCGGATAGTGGCTTAGTAAAGAAATCTGCTAGCTGATGATCAGTGTCAATAAATTCTAAGTTAATCGTGCCATTTTGCTGATGATCACGCAAAAAGTGGTGTCTGATCTCAATGTGTTTAGTGCGTGAGTGACAGACAGGGTTCTTAGTCAATTTATGGCACTAGTATTGTCACAGAATATAGGAATATGCATGAAAGATAACTTATAGTCTTCAAGGGTTTGCTTCATCCACAGAATCTGTGCACAACAACGCCCAGCTGCTATATATTCAGCTTCTGTTGTGGATAGTGCGACAGAGTTCTGCTTCTTGCTAAACCATGAGACTAGAGCCTTTCCTAACAAATGACTGATGAATTTTGGATCTCTGCTATGCAAGAAGAACTCAACCAATTTGAGAGAAGCCAAGTATGGGAACTAGTTCCTAAACCGGCTAATCACTCAATAATTGGTACCAAATGGGTGTTTAGAAACAAAGTAAATGAAGAGGGTTCAGTCACACGTAACAAAGCTCGTCTAGTAGCTCAAGGATACAACCAAGAGGAAGGTATCAACTACGATGAGACATATGCTCCTGTTGCTAGACTAGAATCCATTCGGATGCTTTGTGCTTTTGCCAATCATCAGAACTTTAAATTATTTCAAATGGATGTTAAAAGCTCGTACTTTTACGGTCGACCTTGCATCCAGCAAAGTCAGCATCAGAGTAACCGATGAGGTCAAATGATGTTGACTTGGGATACCATAGGCCCACTGTAACCGTACCCTTAAGGTATCGAAAGATACGCTTAACCGCAGTCATGTGAGATTCCTTAGGATTTGCTTGATATCTAGCACATAGGCAAACACTAAACATGATATCGGGGCGACTAGCAGTTAAATAAAGTAAGCTGCCTATCATACCTCGATACTTACGTTGATCAACAGGTTTGCCGCTCTCATCTGGTTCGAGTTTGGTTGAAGTAGCCATTGGCGTGCTAATTGGTTTGACGTTGTCAAGGTCGAACTTCTTCAGCATGTCCTTGGTATACTTCGATTGACAGATGAAAGTTCCATTTGTCAGTTGCTTTACTTGCAGGCTAAGAAAGTAGTTGAGCTCTCCCATCATGCTCATCTCAAATTCTGTCTGCATACACTTGGCAAATTCTTGACAAAGAGTTTTATCAGTAGATCCAAAAATAATATCATCAACATAAATTTGAATTAATAGAATGGTGTCTTTGAAAGATTTGATAAACAGTGTAGTGTCAATTTTCCCTTTAGAAAAACCTTTCTCAAGCAGGAAGCTGCTTAGCCTTTCATACCAAGCTCTGGGAGCTTGTTTAAGGCCATAAAGCGCTTTCTTTAGCTTGAACACGTGGTCGGGAAATTTGTGATTTTCAAAGCCAGGGGGTTGTTTGACATAAACTTCCTCCTTAATAAAGCCATTCAAGAAAGCACTTTCAGAAATGTTTTTAGGCTCTACTTGTGAAATGAAGGCAGTGCTAGCAACAGAGTCTCTTAATGATGATCTAGTAGTAACTCCACGTGAAACTTCACCTATGACTAAATTTTCTGGATGAGAAGGTTTGAATGAGAATTTCTTAGGCAAACCCTCCAGAGAATTAGTTTCAGTTGAAGTATTCATTGGAGTAGAGAAAGTTGATGGCACAACATCATCATCAAGAGTACTTACTGCACTGTTATCTTCATCAAAAGTCACATTAGTTGACTCCTCCACAATAAGTGAGCGTTTATTGAAAACTCTATATCCCTTACTTTTGGCAGCATAACCAAGAAAGATACCATCGTCAGCTTTGGCATCAAATTTGCCTAAGTTGTCTTTGGTGTTAAGGATAAAACATCTGCAGCCAAAAACTCTGAAATAAGAAACATTTGGGGTTCTCCCAAACCAAAGCTCATAGGGTGTTTTCTTCGAAATGGGACGAATAAGCACCCTATTCAAAATGTGGCATGCTGTACTTACAGCCTCTGCCCAAAAATATTTCGGAAGAGAAAATTTATTCAACATGACTCTAGCCATATCGCCAAGAGTCCTATTCTTCCGCTCCACAACACCATTTTGTTGAGGAGTTCTAGGACAAGAAAATTCATGATCAAAACCATTTGCATTACAAAAACTTTCAAAATCTGAATTTACGAATTCGCCTCCATGATCACTTCGGATTCGAGTAATCATGTAGCCTTTTTCGTTTTGAACTTTATTTACAAAAACTTTGAAAACAGAGATAGCATCGCTCTTATTAGCGAGAAAGAAAACCCAAGTAAATCTCGAAAAATCATCAACAATAACAAAAGCATATAGTTTGCCACCAAGGCTAGCTATTCTACTAGGACCAAATAAATCCATATGGAGTAATTGCAAGGGTCTAGTAGTACTTACAGAGTTGATGGAATGAAATGAGGATTTAGTTGCCTTGTTTAGTTCACATTCGGCACATACCGTGTCCTTTTTGAATGTGATGTCAGGCAATCCTCTCACTAGCTTCTTGGTAGAAAGCCTGGATATAGCATCCATGTTGGCATGACCGAGACGCTGGTGCCAAAGTAGTCGTTCGTCTTTGTGGGCATATAAACATCTACCTGCATTGTTAGTATTTATAGAGAGATAGAAAATATATATATTGTCCTCTCTTTTCCCTTCAAAAGCAATGTCTCCTGTTGACCTATCGTAGATGTAGCAACAGTTTTGTCCAAAGTTAATATCATATCCATGATCAGCAAGATGGCTAATGCTGAGCAGGTTATGCTTTAACTCGGTCACTAGGCAGACATCCTTTATAACAGGAGAAGGAGGATGACCAATGATACCGTTACCTATTATGTGCCCTTTGAGATTGTTACCGAAGGATACGTATCCTTCTCTTTTCATCGATAGTGATGCAAAAAGATTTGCGTCTCCCGTCATATGTCGCGAGCATCCACTATCGAGAATCCACTTACTCTCAGTTGAGGAGGAAAGGTCCACCTACATCAAGAGTAGATGTGACCTTTGGTACCCATTTTCTCGAGGGTCCTGAAAAGTTAGTTTTTGGAAACCAAGCATATATTTTCTTGTCTACCAGTCTTCTAATTCTACACTGTGGTGAGATGTGTCCATGTTTTCCACAGTAAGTACAGATGGCATTTTTATTTATACTGGGAGCATGAGAATGATATCTATGAGCAACAGGATGAGGATGATTTGGAGAGTTAGCATGGTAATGATGACTATGCTTAGAGTGAGTTACATGATGATTATGTCTGTGTGTCATAGCATGATGATATTGACTGTGAGGAGTGGCATGCTGAAATTGTCTATATGGCATAGTGTGATGTTGTGGCATGATATGATGATTTTGCTTATGTGGCATAACATGATGATTTTGTCTACGTGGCATGGCATGTTGATGAGGTATGGTATGATGACTTTGTCTATGTGTAGAGCGATATTGGTTGTGTCTTTGTGCAATATGATGAGTATGGGGAGTATTTTTACGTGCATGCGGTTTGTGAAAGTTTGTGTATATAAATGCATGGTTATGTGCTGTATGAGGGTGATGTGGTTGACTAGCATGAGTGGTGTTGTGCTCATGTGATTGGGTTTGAGGTTTAGCAACCTGTTTTCCCAATTTGATTTCTAATCTTTTAGAAACAGCTTGTAATTCATCAACCTTAATATTTAAGCCATAAATCTTAGTCATAGAAATCTTGTGTCTACTCTTTTCTTCAGCAAGCAATGTGTTGAGAGTAGTGATGTCTTGAGTTTGTTGCTCAATGCGTGCTTCAGCATCATGTAAGCTTAATTTAAGCTTGGATACTTCATCAGTGTCATTTGTGGGAGATGTGTTTCTAACATTATTAAGAAGCAAGGAAATTCTTTGTATCTCATCTTCTAGACTTTTGATTTTGTCCTTGGCATGCTTGTATTTACCGATAACCTTTTTGTGATCATCAAGTAAATCGGTGAAAGCATCGCCAAGTTCATCAAAAGAGAAGTCATCTAAAGTTTCGTTTGATACCTTGGTGGAATTTGCCATGAGGCAAACATTTGCTTTGTCTTGAGGAGAGTTCTTTTCTTCCTCGGAGTCACTTGCTTCGCTTTCATGCCAGATGCTTGTGTTGGCATATCTTTTTAATGAGTTCTTCTTGTAGGGCTTTTCATACCGGTTGCTCTTCTTTAAGAGCGGACAGTCTCTTCTGACGTGTCCAGTCTTTTTGCAACCATAGCAAGTTGGCTCTTCTTCATCGTCTTCTTGTGGTTCCTTCTTTCTTTGATTGAAGCGAAGGAATTTCTTGAAGTTACGTACCATGAGAGCTTGGTCTTCATCATCTGAGATATCGTCTTCAGTCTCATCGTGATCAACCTTTCGTCGATGGACTTTGAGTGCTATCTCCCTGGTCTTCGGAGCAGGCTCTTCGAAGTCCTTGAGGTCAAGCTCGTGAGTCATGAGCTTGCCCATCAAAGTCTCCATAGACATACTTGTGAGATCATTTCCTTCTATGATGGCTGTCACCTTAGGGTTCCAAATCTTTGGTAACCCTCTGAGTAGCTTGCGGATCTTCTCATGGTTTGAGTACTGCTTACCAAGCGAGGATAACGGGTTGATGATGTCGAGGAATCTTGTAAACATTTGAGTGATCGTCTCATTTGGCTTCATCTTAAAGGCTTCGTACTCTTGAGTGAGACGGCTTATCTTTGATTCCTTGACTTGAGTGGTTCCTTCATGCGTCACTTCCAGAAGTCTCCATACTTTATGAGCAGTGGTGCATGTAGAGACCCTGTTAAACTCGTTCCTGTCTATAGCACAGAATAAAGCATTAATAGCCCTAGCATCTAGACTTGCCTGTTTCTTCTCCTCGACAGAATATTTGTCGTGTGGCTTCTCAATGAGGTCACCATCGACAACTATTCTGGCGGGCTTTTTGTAACCGTCAGTTACGACAGTCCACAGGTCAAAGTCTAGAGACTTCAGATAAAAACTCATCATTGTTTTCCAATATGTGTAGTTAGTCCCATCAAATAGGGGAGGCCTATGAGTGGACTGACCTTCACCATGATTGGAGATCAAGGATTGTGTGGTTGCCATGGATCAGCTCTTAGGATGTTAGTCCTTATAAAGAGAACAGAGCTCTGATACCAATTGAAGAACAGTTTGGCAACTCTAGAGGGGGGGTGAATAGAGTATATATGTATAATGACCAATTAAAAATTAACTCTTTCACTAACAATGAATAATCAGAGTAAAATGCGGAATGTAAATGAAAGACAAGAGAGCATACGCAAACACAGCAATTTTAACCTGGTTTCCCTCGTGGAGGACTAGTCCAGGCCTGAGAACTCTAGCTCAGGATTAAATCCACTATTTGTGAAATAGTAGCTTACAACCCGTGCCTTTACTTCAGAAGAGCACGTCAACTTCTTACAGAGAATCGCAGTGGCGATTGCTTGGAATTGTCCAAGCGATTTCTTCACTCTTGCACAAGAATCCTAAATGAGAGATGCTGAGCACTCGAGACTTAGGAGGCTTGTGGCTAGTAGATGAGAAGGGTATGGCTTATAGAGCTTGTAGGAGAGAAGAGAAGAGAAGATTGAGTGATTCAAAATGAGAGAATTCATGCCCTATTTATACTGATTTTAGGGACAGAATTCGGCCAGAATTCGGGTAAGGAAATTCAAAAATTTGGCCGTTGGACAGCTAGCAAACAGCTAACCCTAAAATTAGGGTTCCTGATTTCTAGGGGACAGAGTTCGGCCCGAACTCTGTGTGGAGGCAGAGTTCGGCCCGAACTCTGTCTCCAGAGCACAGAATGGTCCTAAGAGGGACTTGTGGGCAATTTGGTTTTGGTGGAGCTTGGGATTTTTGGGTAGGCTTGTAGACTAAGTTCCAAGAGCTCAGCATAACTCAGAGTACATAAATCTAGACTCAATGAAATCATAAAATACAGACTCCAGAACACACTGAGAGCTGAAGACTGAGCTGTCATCTGTCTTGAACTGAATGCAGTCGTCGTGTGTCGTATTGAATTAATACAAGTATTATTTGGTCAATGTAGTCAATATTTGGTTGACTGTGACTTTGTGTCAACAATAGTGCGTTACCGATACTGATAGTCCGATACCGATAGTGCGATACCGATACCGATAGTACGATAGTATGATAGTCTGCTAGCGATACCGATAGTTCGATACCGATACCGATAGTCCGATAGTTCGATACCGATACCGATAGTTCGATACCGATACCGATAGTCCGATACCGATACCGATAGTACGATACCGATACCGATAGTGCGATAGTATGATAGTCCGCTAGCGATACCGATAGTTCGATACGGATACCGATAGTCCGATAGTTTGATACCGATACCGATACCGATAGTCCGATACCGATAGTCCGATAGTGCGATACCGATACCGATAGTGCGATAGTATGATAGTCCGCTAGCGATACCGATAGTTCGATACCACTATCGATAGTCCGATAGTTCGATATCGATACCGATAGTCCGATACCGATTCTTTGATAGTCCACTAAGTCGAAATGATTCCTCTTAAGCGTCGAGCATGTTATACACGGTTCAACTTGACGAGTTCTTAAATATTTTTGTGGTGTTGTATGCTTGCAGCAGCAAATCAAGTTTTAGAGTCATTATAGGTCAATCTATCTATTTCTAAATTGCAAGAGTCCACTTCTAGGATATGGAAGCTATATCCTAAATATCTAGGCTAAAATTAACTTGGTTAGGATACTAGAGTTAACACAGTGACTTATGCAGATGAAGAACTCGCACTGTCCTTGACACAGTGAACATATACACGATGAACCCAAACTCCATATTCACATTTACTAATCCAAACACCACCAAACTAATGGATAACACACAATATGGATAACACATTATTTAGCCAATATATAAACTCAGATGAATTTGAAAAGAAAAGCCCCCCGCCGCCCCCGACCAAAGCCCGCCGCCCCAAGCCCCCGACGCCCCCACCCCAAGCCCGCCGCCCAGCCCCCGACGCCCCGCCCCAAGCCCGCCGCCCAGCCCCCGACGCCCCCGCCCCAAGCCCGCCGCCCAGCCCCCGACGCCCCAGCCCCAAACCCGCTGCCCAGCCCCCGACGCCCCCGCCCCAAGCCCACCGCCCAGCCCCCGACGCCCCCGCCCCAAGCCAGCCGCCCAGCCCCCGCCGCCCCCGCCCCAAGCCCGCCGCCCAGTCCCCGACGCCCCCGTCCCAAGCCAGCCGCCCAGCCCTCGAATGTCTCCAAGCCCGCCGCCCCCGCTGCCCCTACGTCGACACCGCGAGAGAGAGAGAGAGAGAGAAAGATCGAGAGAGAGAGAGAGGGGATTACCTTCGGGAGAGAGAGAGGAGAGGATGCCGACGCCGATCACCGCGGGAGAGAGAGAGAGAGGAGAGAGAGTAAATTTCGGGGGAATACGAAAAGTTCCTTCCGCCGTTTCAATTTAAGTCTAGAACGTATATTTAGCGACGGACTAGCGACGGCAAGAAACCCGTCGCCCATTAGTCGCTATTTTTGATACATGCCGACTGATAATCCGTCGCTACGTAGTCGAAGAAATGTCCCGCCAATTATAAACACAATTCCCGCCAAATAATCGACTGCATAGCGACGAATGGAGATCCGTCGCTATATCTCCGACTCCCTAGCGACGGATGTGCGACCTTTTCTCTTCCTAAAATTAAAATAAAAAATGTAAAGGCGTGTGGTCGGTAATCCGTCGATGAGCTGCCACGAAGCCGTCGCTAACGTCGACTGAAAATTTCTGTCGCTAATAGTCCGTCGCTAATCTACTATATTTTGGTAGGGGGGCACCAGTTAAGAAGATAAACAACACAAGCAAGAGCTTCTCCCCAAAAAACTTTAGGCAGACTTTTACATTTTAACATGCTACGAGCCATTTCAACAATTGTTCTATTCTTTCTTTCTGCAATTCCATTTTGTTGCGGTGAATAGCTAGCAGTAAGCTGATGCTTAATTCCATGATTTTTACAAAAATCATGAAATGAATTAGAGGTATACTCCCCTCCTCTGTCTGTTCTTAGTACCTTCAAGTTATTGCCACGTTGATTCTCAACATAAATCTTGAAAGTTTTAAAAATCTCAAAGGCTTCAGATTTTTGTTTCATAAAGAAGACCCAAGTTCTCCCACTGTAATCATCAATAAAAGTAATAAAATAACGGTTACCTCCATGTGATATAGTCTCGATTGGACCACAGATGTTCGAGTGCACAAGCTCTAATTGTTGCATGGCTCGACGTCCGCTACAAAAGAGTTCCTGTGTTGCTTTCCAAAAACACATCCTTCACACACCTGATTATAACAATCTAGCAAAGGCAATCAAGTGACCATTTCCTTCTGTGCCAATAATCCAAGCCCATGAAAATTAAGATGACCGAAGCGGAAATGCCACAACTAATTTGCATCCATGGTAATAGCACTAAAAGAATAAACTAATTCAGTTTTCAATGCTAACGGAAACATACGGTTCTTAGTCATCTTAATAATAGCAACCAATTTATTTTCCTTATTTTCAATAGTGCAAATGCCTTTATCAATAATTATTTTAAGTCCCTTCTCAGAAAGTTGAACTGTACTTAGTAGATTCCAATGTAAACTTGGAACATAGAAGACATCAGAAATATACTCTGGTGAACCATCTTTCAATTTTATGAGAATGTTACCTTTCCCCATGATTGAGACTTTAGATTTGTTTTCGAAGTTTACTTCTCCGCGCACTGATTCGTCCAAGCTGGAAAATAGCTCCTTCTTACCGCACATGTGGTTGCTACACCCGGTATTTAGATACCATTTGTCAAGATTATCTCCTTCAGATGCACTGCAGGCTAGCAATAAAGTTTCTTTCTCTTGCATTTTGTCTTGAGCATAGTTAGCTTGGTGATAATTTTTCTTATGGAATTTAACTTTGCACTCAGATTTATAATGCCCATACTTTATACAACGGAAACATTGGATTTTTGATTTATCATACCTTCGATTTCCAGAAGTTTGTTGATCAGATTCTTTCTCCTTCGTGGCTGCATTATTCTTATTGCCTTTGGACTTACCACCTTTCTCTATTATGGTGCCTTGCTCTGGAAAGCTTGTTCCAAACTCCCTGCATCTCGGAGATTTTTTCTATGCTCATAAGAACAAAGAGTGCTATCCAATCCATCAATGCTCAAGTTTTCATAGTTGTTTGCTAGCTCAATTGCAGGAACAACATCATCAAAACGAGCTGTCAAAGATCTCAAAATCTTTTCGATGATACGTGAGTCTTCATATATTTCACCATTAACTGTTAGTTGATTAACAACAGTCTGGACTCTAGAAAAATAATTAGAAATACTTGCATGATCATTCATAGACAGGGCTTCAAATTCAGAACGTAAGGTTTGCAACCTTACACTTTTTACTTTGTCATCACCTTTGTAGGTCTTTTGCAGCCTATTCCAGGCTTTCTTCGCCATCGGTGCACCCGAGATCCTTTCGAAAATGACCTCGTCAACTGCTTGGTAGAGAAAAAATAGTGCCTTCTTATCCTTCTTTCTATTTTCTCTCAAAGTATCCTTCTGGGCTTGAAAGAAAGCTGTAAGTGCTTGTTCCGTCGGCTCAATGTATCCTTGTTCGATAATCTCCCATAGCTCCTGGTAACCGAACAATGCCTTTATCTGGATACACCATTGATCAAAATTCTTTCCGGAGAATTATGGAAGTTGCGGCTGAATGTTCATTCTTGTAACCTGCTTACAAGCAATCTAATAGACAACTTAGAACAACAAGAACTCTGGATACTCCGGCTAAGATACCAAATGGAGGAAATTGTAGGCCTCAAAAATGAAAGTCACGCTGAGTTGATCAGGACAAAGTCTGAAAGTCACGCTGAGCTGATCTGGACAATGTCTAAAATACACGCTGGGTTCTTCCAGACTATTTCTTCAAAAGTGACGTTGGGACAGCTCATCATTTGTCAGAACGTCATCATGACTGACAGCACTGCAGTCGAAGAATATCTTCTCGTATACCACGTATGCACGGGACTCGAGAGATCATAGCCGACTATTGCGTGACTTTCGAAATCTTCCTCAACAAGACTCAGCCTTCACCAAGTTGGCGTGCCAAAAAGACCTTATTGTCATTTAATGCGACTGACAAGGCAATCAAATGTCATAGATCTTGTGTCAGTCGAAGCACGTCGAATCAAGACAGCTGGCAGTCCTATCTCAAGTCTGCGTGTATTTTGAGCCCTTCATCTCAAATCTGCATGGATTCTGAAGTTTTCTTCCTAAAGTTTGCGTAGATTTTGAAGCTCTTTGTCCCAAGTCTGCGTGGATTCTGAAGCTTCTTGCCCCAAGTTTGCGTGGATTTTGAAGCTTTCTACCCCGAGTCTGCGTAGATTTCGTCTTCAACAAGTCTGCGTGGATTTCATCAAATTGGAGTACGTGGCAGTCATGCCACCGATCTCTCGCATGCGTGTCCTGTAACTTGCACACGACTCATGCACGATTGCCATGTGTCCAACAGTTACAGGCCACGTCCAGTAACTGCTCATAACCTTGCGTATGTTAAATCCTGCGTGATTTTTAACTAGGCACTGGTTGTGAAGACAGTTATCTTTGCAGTTATTTTTGACTCTATAAATAGAGTTCTTTTTCTCTTTTATTGTACAGATACATTGCTATCTTGCTGTAAAATTTTGAGAGCTTTTCTTCTTCGCATAGTCCAAGGGATAAAGCGATCGTCTTCTAGATCGGATTCCCACAGTTGTAATTTTCCCAGAAATACAATAAATAAAGAGAATTTATTTATGGAAAACAAATTGACGACTCTGCTGGGGAAAACCATCTCCTCTTCTGAGATGGCAACAACTCAATGCGACACTTCGTCAGTCGACTCGACGAAGAAGGTGATATCGATCCAACTTGATCAACTCGCCTACGAAGAAATACAGCGGGCTAAGGGTGGCAAGCACACTTCAGCCTCCATCACCACTGCCAAGTCGAAGGGACGATCTGTCTATGTCCCTAAGAACCTGTTGGCAACTAATGGTGAAGTTTCTGCCACAGTGTCTACTCCTAACACTGGAAAGAACTCTACTCCGAGCACACACACTCTTGTGTGTTCGAAGATTACAGCAGTCAAAAGTCACGCTGACAGCACTGGCTCCTTAGCCAAGCCTGTTCCAGCGTGCAATCTCAAATTCAAAAGTCACGCTGACAGCACTGGCTCCTTAGCCAAGCCTGTTCCAGCGTGTAATCTCAAATTCAAAAGTCACGCTGACAGCACTGGCTCCTTAACCAAATCTGTTCCAGTGTGCAATCTCAAAGTCGGAAGTCACGCTGACAGCACTGGCTCCTTAGCCAAATCTGTTCCAGCGTGTATTTCCAAATTCACAAGTCACGCTAACAGCACTGGTTCTTTAACCAAGCCTGTTTCAGCGTGTCTTCCATATATATCATCTAAGAAGAATAGCTCTTTAGCTATCTCTTCTTCCTTACCAACTTCTACTATAACTGGGGTAGTCTTGCTAAGGCTCCTTCACAAATGGCACACAAAGTCCCTTCGAAAAGAAACAACTCTTTAGTTGTTTCTTCTGCTCCTGTAGTGTTTACTTCAGGAACAGCTTTGACTGACACTTTTGTTAGTCAAAGAAAAGGAGATGGTCTTTTGACTACTCTCTCTTCTGGACATTCTATGTCTCAAAACTTGAATAAGTCTAAGAAGAAACATTTCTTAATGTCTTCTTCTACGACTTCTTCGAATTGGGCACAGAATTTGTCCATAAGAGAGGGTCTGTTACCAACTCCTAATCAAGGGGGTGGTTCGACTCTTCCTTCTCTGCAAATGTCCAGATCAGTGGAAGGAAAACTCCAAGTATCAAAAACTAATGTTTTACCTCCAACTGATCTAAGAATAAAACTTAATCAAATACATTTGGAGAGCACTTCTGCAAAAGATCTAGATACAGAGTATGCTAGAAATTATGTGGCTCATATTAATCACTCTCTATATAATCAAGAGCCATCAAGACCCAAGAACCAGAAATATATATCTCAATCTTCACAGACAGATTTAAGAGAACATCTTCAACAGAAGAGAAGGAATAATTTTGTGTCAATGGGTCGTGACCATGCTGAATGTGTCTTCCAACCAAAAGTCATTATTCAATGCAGATGCCAATCCATGGACCATGTTGATTATGAATGTGACTTTCAGCCAAGAGTCACGATGCAATGCAGATGTCAAACTAAACGACAATCTGTCTTCAATCGGATCCAGTGTGAACCTATACCTGAGGAAGAGGAACCTTTATTTGCTTCTGTTAACATGACCTCTCGGGATACTGGGGGTAGACCTGATAGTCCAGATGAAGTATATAAAGGCACCAGATCAAAGACCATGGCTTCTAATCAGAAGACTTTGATTTCTGATTATGAATTCTTGGAGAATCTAACTTCCCACCTCTTCCTACTGGGGGTAGTTCTTCTACAAATGACTTTGATACACAAAGTAATGATTCAGAACAAACAACATCCACCAGTTCGTCAATGATCCCTCGTACAGTCACGACTTATATGGTCGATGGGAATACTGATGAACCTTCTTATTCCATGACTCCTCAAGAACAAAGAATTGTTTCTTTGGAACAGCAAATGAAGTCTATGGCAGATACTATGAATTCAATGTATGAACTCATGGCAACCCAGATGCAAAATCAGCAAACGGTACCTGAAGTCATACCAATTGATACTGGTGCAAGTCCAGTCCAGGCTCCTCCAGCAGTACAATCCAATACTCCTGGACAAGCTCAACCAGTTCCTAGTCTCTCGGGAGCTGGGGGTAGTGCTTATAATGCTGTGCCTCCTTCCAACTATTCTCTACAAGCCACGACTTCACAATCTTCCGGAGTTGTTACTGAAGAATTGAGGAATCTCCGAACTCAATTTGAGGCATTCAAACAGAAGGACGGTTTGCAAAGGCTGGGTATCAAACAACCTTATCCGATAGAATGGAAGCAAGTATCTTACCCTCCTAAATACAAGCCTCCTACTATCTCATTCTATGATGGAACCACTTCTCCGAGTCAATTCATCAATCATTTTGAAGTGATGACTGATCAACTACAACCAAGTGACGCCCTCCTTACTCGGGTGTTTGTTGGATGCCTTAAGGGAACAACTTATGATTGGTATAGAAGTCTCCCTGATGGGTGCATTACCTCATTTGCTGGTTTCAAACAAATATTTCTTGAACGATTCTATGAAGGGCTCAATGACATAACTATGTCCGCTCTCATAAGAATCAAGCAGAAGAATAATGAAACTGTTGAAGATTTCGTTGAACGGTTTCGAAGAGAAGCTCTGAAGATGCCTCTTGGAACTCCTGATGCTGTTACTATTGACACATGCAAATCAAATCTGTTGCCAATCATCAGCATGTGGACAGGATCTACTCAATTTCAAGATTGGCCTTCTTTCATAGTGAGTGCCAAAGCTGCAGAAGTTAGTGCTGAAACCTTCAAAGGTTTAGGAGTGCAAATGTCTCCTAAAGAAACAGGTCAGAATGCCAACAATAATGCTAAATCCAATACCCGCAAGGGGAAAGAAACTCTTGAAGTTAACCTTCATAATAAAGATGCATCGACTGTTCAAACTTCTCCTGCCTCTACAACTCAACAATCAAGAGCACCTCGCCCCAAAGAAGAATACTCTTTTGATGACGATGATGTCCTCGGTATTTTTGAATGTCTGCTGAAAGGTAATAAAATACAGTTATCTGAAATCAAGAAACCCGATGAAGCTGGTAAGACAGATCATCCTAAATACTGTCCGTACCACAGAATGTTGGGTCACACACTTCGTACATGTTATGTACTGAAAGGAAAGATCCAGGAAATGATCAAATCTGGAGCTATCTCTCTTACTCCAAAAGAGAAGACCGTCACTTCCAATGTCGTCTCTATGCAATTCGGAGATTTCCCTCCTCAATTCTTTGAAAGCGGGATCGTTCCTATTCCCAAGGCGACTCTTGAAATAGTGAATATTCCTCCTCCACAGTCTGAAGGACTAGTACCAATCACCATAGAAAAAGGAGAAATCATATGGATTCATCCTGATTTAGTGGAAGATTTTGAATCTCATCCCCTTCAAAAGATTACTTCCTGAAAATCCAAGAAGGCTGGAAAGACTAAGTCATGTCATATGACTTCTCTCGGATCTACTCCTGACACAGAATCAAAAGATGAAGCAGAAGCACTTGCTGGTGCTACTAGAACAGGGAAACCTTATCTAAAGGATTATTCTAAGAATCCTGATGATACTCCTGATGTCTCTCCAACCGGCAAAGATGCTTCCAATGTTCCTCTTGAAGAAGAATCATCCCCTACACCTGTTCCTTCAACTACACCGGGGGTACCCACTCCTTCCAAGCCCACAGCTCTTGACAAAGGCAAACAACAGGCTCGTTTTGATAAACCGATCAAGAAGTCCCCTCCTCTTGGACTTCAGAAGCCTTATAACTTCGATATTCTAGCTCAACTTGCCAATACTCCAGCTAGAATGTCCCTCTTTGAACTTCTACGTCTTTCCAAAGGGACTCGGGAGACATTAAGTGAAGCACTTCTTCAAGCTGACTCTTGTCTTTCACAATTAAAGAAGCTAAATGAAGAACCTGTCACTTGCTTATATTGCAACAGTATATTGGAGATTATTCCAAATATTACCTTTAGACAAGATGACATGCTACTGGAGAATAATCTACATGATCGGCCTCTCTACTTCACTGGTTATATCGATACGATGAAGATAGATCGTATCCTCATTGATCCAGGGTCTGCTATAAGCATAATACCAAAGAGTCTGTTGGATGAGCTAAAAATCCCTCTTCACAAGCTTTCCAAGACGGTTACTACTATCTTGGGATTCAATCAAAGCCGAAGCGAGCCTTTGGGAAAGATTCACCTGAAGCTTCAGATAGGCGATTTCAGATCCAAAGTTACTTTTTATGTGATCGAAATCGTGGGGTCTTATAATCTTCTTCTGGGAAGGCCCTTCCTTCATGAAAATAATGTGGTGCCTTCTACCCTTCATCAATGTTTCAAATACATTGACAACAATGGAAATGTACAAAAAGAAGTTGCTGATATAAATCCTTTCCGTGGGGTTGAAGCTTATTTCAATGATTCTCGGATGTACAAAGAAGAGTATACAAAGGTGATACAAGCTATGGAACAAGAAGACTCGTAAAGTGAAACCTTGACAATTCCTGTTAAAGGTCGAACTTTTCAGCAACAGTCTCCTAAATCTTCCGGAGAAGGCCCATTCATTATTCCAGTGAGTGGACGTATCTCTCCATCACCTCAGTCATCTGCTCAAAACACACTGATCATTCCTGTCAGTGGGCGTACTACAGTTCCTGTATCTTTACATACAAAATAGGATACTCTGGTAATCCCAGTTGGAGGACGGACTACTCTTCCGTCTCAGGCTTCAAGGGAGCTCACCTCTTCTGAGCCATTTGTTATCGATCTTAATCGAAACAAAACTTCTTCTTGTTCTTCTCCTCCTCCTTTAGTCATTGATTTGGCTAAGGTTTCTAAGGCTCAACCTTCTCCTGATGTAAATATTGCTACTTTTGAAGTTAATGAAAATTCTCCATCTTTGCAGTATATTGATGTGTGCAATCATGTTCATAGTTATTTACATTTGTTAGATGACTTGAGAACAATAACCATAGGAGTTGTACAGACTTTTCATACGGGAGTATCCCTAGAATCAGCACAAACTTCATACTTTCTAGTTCCCAGTAGAAAGTCAGGAGACATTCCAATAATCTTCTACAAAGGGCCCCAGAATCCTTCTGATCCAGAAGATCATGACAAAGACGATGATACCGGAAGGTTACAATTACGTCGTTATAGTCAGCAATCTAAAGACATTATCAAAAATATGGGCTATGAAGGACAAAATGTGGATTAGGTTATACTGTTCCTACTCCCCTTATCAATACTATCCATGAAGATCCCGAATCTGACGAAGATAAGAGATCTGATTCTTCTAGTACCACCTCTTGGGATTCTGATACAAGTATTGGTGACTTCTACTACAATATTCTGTCATCCAACATGGTCTCCATTGACAGTTCTGAAGAAGATGATAAAAACGAAGATGAATTTGAAATCTCACCGGAATCAGAACAATGGGCCCAAAGGTTAGATAATCAATGGGAGTTCCGATTTGAGCAAAAAGAACCTCCGACTGAAGACAAACTCGTCCAAATAGATGTTGGTGAAGAGGGATCCCCCAAACCAGTATTTATTAGTGAAAATCTTTCAGAAACTGATAAGCAAGACATGATCAAGCTCATTCGTGAATACATCGACGTCTTCGCTTGGAGTTATGAAGATATGCCAGGACTTGATCCGCACATTGCAACTCACAAACTCAACATCTTACCGAATGCTAAACCGGTCAAACAACAATAGCGACGATTTCGTCCAGACATTATGGATGTAATTGAAGCTGAAGTCAATAAACTCATAGCCTCCGGGTTTATCAGAGAGGAACAACATCCCGATTGGGTGGCTAACATAGTTCCTGTCCTTAAAAAGACTGGTAAGATCAGAGTATGCATAGACTACCGCGATCTCAATGCGGCATGTCCTAAAGACGAGTTTCCTCTACCTATCACTGATGTCATGATCGATAATACCTGTGGGTTTGAACGGATGTCATTCATGGACGGGTATTCTGGGTATAATCAGATTAAAATGTTTTCAGATGATGAGAAACACACTTCTTTCAGAACGTCGATTGGTACATACTGTTATACAGTGATGCCATTCGGTCTTAAGAATGCAGGAGCAACTTATCAACGAGCTATGAGCACTATATTTCGTGAACATTTACGAAAAACAGTCGAATGCTACGTTGATGACATTGCAGTCAAAAGTCGACAAAAGGAAGATCACATCCAAGATTTGAAGACTATATTTGATCTAATGCGTAAGCATCAATTAAAGATGAACCCTACTAAGTTCTTCTTAGGCGTCTCTAGTGGCAAATTTCTCGGCTTCGTCATTACCTCTAAAGGTATACACGTGGATCCCGAGAAGATCAAAGCCATCCAAGAGATGCGTCCTCCACGCACCTTAAAAGAGCTACGAAGATTTCAAGGAAGGATCGCTTATATCAGGAGATTCATCTCTAATTTATCAGGACGCTGCAGACCATTCAATAAACTCATGAAGAAAGGTGTTTCTTTTGTCTGGAATGATGAATGTCAGAAAGCATTCGATGATATAAAACAATATCTGATGAGCCCTCCAGTATTGGTACCTCCTGTCTCAGGAATACCATTCCTCTTATATACTCGAGCAATGAGTCATTCACTGGGTGCGCTGCTCGTTCAAAAGAATAAAAATGGCCATGAGCAAGCCATTTATTATCTCAGTCGTACCATGACCGGAGCTGAACCTCGATATTTACCGGTTAAAAAGAATGTCTAGCCCTGATGTTCGCTGTCCAAAAGACACGACACTATATCATTGGTCAAACCATTCATGTCATCTCCAGGATCAATCCCATACGAATCATGATGAAGAAACCAAGTGTTTTGAATTCTCGATTGGCTAACTAGGGAATTTTACTCGCTCAGTATGACATGTATTATATCCCTCAGAAATCAGTCAAAGGACAAGCTTTAGCTGATTTTCTGGCTGCTCATTCAATTCCGGAGAATTCAAAACTCTATGATGAAATTCCGGATGAAGTCCTAGACTCGAATCAAATTGATGAAGAAAATTCTACTTGGCGTCTATTCTTTGACGGAGCTTCAAGGATAGGTCCTAATTGTGACATTGTTGCTGGAGTTGGAATTGTTCTTGTATCACCAGAAGGTCTTGCTATCCAAAGAGCTTATTCTCTCGATCAGCCATGTTCAAATAATGTTGCTGAGTACAATGCTTTGCTTATTGGTCTTCAGCTTGCCAAACATCTGAATATTCAACATTTGGAAGCATATGGAGACTCCAAACTCATTGCCAATTAGATAAGGGGCACTTATGAAGTTCGTCATCAAGATCTGGTTCCTTATCATAGATCGGCTATATCTATGGCTTCTTCATTTGAAGAATTTTTCATCGAGCATATTAGACGAGCATGTAACACAGAAGCTGATGCTCTTGCTAATCTTGCAGCTGTATTAGCTATTACGGTTAGACGTCAACAAGTGATTGTTGTTTACAATCGAGAATTATTCCATCTCGAAAACAATCTAACTCTAGGACTTCCAGTTGACACTGAGGAATCAATATCTCATGATGTCAATACAACAAGAGGATTTGGATTCAGCCGTAAATCATTATCATCTTCATCTGATTCTAGCATCGAATTTACCTTCAGTAGTTTGGCTGAGACTCAGAATACGGACAAAGATTGGAGACTTCCTTTCTTAGATTTTGTATTGTATGATATTCTTCCAGATGATCCGAGTGAGGCAGCATCTATCAGACGACGATCACTCAGATTCTATTACAATCATACTACAAAAACCTTATATCGTCGAGCTTATGATGGTTTACTTCTTCGATGTGTTGCCGGTGATGAGGCCCAACAAATTATCCGTGAAGCACATGATGGAATTTGTGGAGCACATCAACCTGGACCAAAACTTCAAGACCGTATTCGACGTATGGGTTATTATTGGCCTACTATGGTATCAGATGCCATCGAATACGCAAGGAAGTGTAAAGCTTGTCAAATCCATACAGATTTTATTCATCAACCTTCAGAATTTCTACATCCAACGACAGCATCATGGCCCTTCGAAGCTTGGGGCATGGATGTTATCGGCCCGATCAATCCGCCATCATCAAAAGGTCATCGGTTTATTCTTGCGATAACCGATTATTTCTCCAAATGGGCTGAAGCCATTCCTTTACTTGAAGTTAAGACTTCCAATGTCATCAGCTTTATCAAGCACCATGTCATCTACAGATTTGGTGTTCCTCGACGCATTATTCATGATAATGGTCCACAATTCGTCAGCCAGAAATTTACTCGATTCTGTGACGATCATCGGATTAATAATGTGGCTTCTACCGCATATAATCCGGCAGCTAACTGATTAGCAGAAGCTTTCAACAAGACCATCATCAAACTCTTAAAGAAGTTTGTTTCTACTAACAAACGGAATTGGAGTGAGAAACTTGGTGAATGTCTGTAGGCTTACCGCACTACAGTCCGTAATGCTACTAAATGTACACCTTTCTCTCTGGTGTATGGATGCGAAGCTGTTCTTCCATTAGAGATTCAAATTCCTTCTTTAAGGATAGCAATCACTAATGAACTTACCACTGAGAATAATGATCGTCTCCGACTTCAAGAATTAGAAGCTCTGGATGAAAAACGATTGTCTGCTCAACAGAATATTGAATTCTATCAAGCTAAAATTTCAAGAGCTTTTAACAAGAAAGTCAGAGTTCGAGCATATCAAAAAGGAGAACTTGTTCTGACAGTCAGACGTCCTATGACTATGACTCATATAAGCAAAGGCAAGTTCGATGCAAAGTGGAAAGGTCCCTATGTTGTGAGCAAAGTCTTCTCAAATGGAGCTTATCAACTCTCAGATCTAGATGGTCGAATTGTTATGATGCCTATTAATGGCAAATTCCTTAAAAAGTATTATGTATAAATCAGACAAGTTCAAGTATATAAATAAGATTCAAATTTTATTTTATCTTGACTGATAGTACATGATACTAAGGAAGATCACTATCATCCTTCTCTACACTTGGACGTGGGCCATTGCCGTCCTTCTCACAAATGTAGTCAGCAAAAGAACCGAGAACCTCCTTGCTGGAACCCACCAGGAACTTACAAACGGCCATCCTCATGGCTTCTTCTTCTTCAGTTCTCCCTGGTTCGAGCAAGAAATCCAGAATGTCCCGTGGTGGCTGGGGTGTAGACGAACCTTCGCCTGCTTCTGTCTTCTTCGGCTGAACTGGATCTGCAGGGCGGTCTTCGGTGCCCTTCTGAACCTTCGGGGTGATTTCAGCCTTCTTGGATGCTTCTCCAGACGACATTTTTATGTTGAAGAGTGGAAGTGTTCGTTCTTATCAGATCTCTGCTATATTTATAGGCAGCAATTCCTCAAATAACGAAGCGACATATTCATCCGACGGTTCGCTCGTTCATTAATACCTGATGGTTCATCCATTCATTTACTACATTCACTCAACGGTTCACCTGTTCATTACCACTTGACGATTCATCTGTCCATTATCTTCTATCAATTTATTCAAAAGTGGGGATTCGTTATTTATCATGTTTTCATAACCTCTGAATAAATGCTGAATCTACCTACTCATTTTCTATCTTTGACCTCTGCATAGAAATCAATCTATTTTCTTTTTGAGTTCCTACATATTATCACGTCCATATTACCTCTGATAGTATTGAGTACTCTAAGTCAGAAAAGAAGATTTCATTATCTATCATGTCTACAATTCATCCAGATAGAAACAAATCATTGAGCATAGAAGAATTATCATTTCCACTCTCATATCATCATAAAAAGTTTATTACATTTTCTTAGACTTTCTTACAAATCATAATGGAAATCTATTACAATCTTTGGATTTTCATTCTACACCACAACAATAACCTAATAGAGATCTATCTTCTTCTTTGGATCTTCTCCGTCGGACCTTCTCCGTCAGGTTCGTTGTTGGTGGCAGTTCCTGACTGTCTGGGTCCCAGTCACGACCAGATCAGCAGGAATCAAACTCTGGTCTTCTCTCTCAGACGAGAGGAGAACCACAGAGTATGGCAGCCCGAAGTCCTGGTGCTGCCAATACAATTGGTGGATTAGGAGCGGCCTTTCAGAGGAGATCGGAATGTATCCCACATTGGGATACAATTCCTGGTTCTGCCAAGAAAGGAACTCTATTACCCGATTTCTTGGGATAGAGTTGGCTCCACCATCCAACTCTCCGTGTATAAAGGCTCTTCCTACCATCGGAGGAAGACCCTTCTATCCCACGAAGAGTTCTGAGTTGTCTGATTTGCGTGTCAAAAATGCGTGAGTTGTGTGATTTGCGCGTCAAAAGCGCATGAGCTCCCTGATGTTGGTGTCAGAAGAACGTTCCCCACGGCATCCAAATCGCCAATCCAAGTTCTGGAAAAGTTTTCCAACCAAACTCCTGCAGAAAACAGTAAAGAAACAGAAATGTCATTAGACGTACAATGGCCAAGCAAAGACGAGCATGCATTGGCCAAATAAAGACAGGTGTACTCTATTCAGTTAGAAACAGAAGCTCATCTTCAACAGAAAAGAATGGTACGCATACTATGTTGGACTCACCATCGAGGTTCAGATCAGAGATCATTGCTATCATCAATAGTCATTCTCAGAGAAGAAGAAAAAGAATGAAGGAGTGAGTATGCGTGAAACTCACCTATTTATAAAGGGTGGACGTGCAAGTCTATTCTTAGGAAGGTCAGAGCAAAAAGCGCTCATGACCACGGGATGAGTGTTACGTGTGCTTTGAAAAATAGCATAAACATTTGAAATAGTCAAAGAAGCCACATAATGCTCTTCATTAGCGCATGCTGTTCGGAGTAAAGCTAGCTTTCAACACAGAAGCGTACCACAGAAATATTTTGTTTGCACTGATGGCCTTACAAAAAGAAAAGAAGTGCACTATTTTTTAAAACAGAAACATAAAAAGACACGCTCTATTTTGCTGAGCGACTGAGCTTGATGCCCAGTTCTTCTACACTTTTGACCCCTATACGGCATAACAAAGCATCGAGTGCTTCCCGCTGCTCTGCGAGGCTGCGCCCATCGGAAGAAGAAGAGCCATCTAGACCAAAATGGCTCAGGAAGTTCTTGGCCAATTGTGCAGGGTCATCTTTGAACTCGAAAACAAAAGGCTCCGGTTCCTTACCCCCGAGAGTAGGATCGCCATGGGCACAAAAACCCAACTTTCGTGCTTCTTCCTCAGCTTTCTCCTTCGGTGTCATGTTGACGTAAGATGAAGATTAAAGCTAAATTTTCTCTTATATAAAGAAGTTTGCCGGCGGTTCATATTCCACAATAAATTGGATTCAATCAGTCTCGGAGAATGAAGAGTCATCATGACATTTAATAGATTCATTTGGATGTTTTCAAAGAACTTCGAAGTCTTTTCGACTTCCGAAAAATTTGAAGCCATCTCAGCGTGACTAAATCCATTTTTATATATTTCGAAATAATTTATCATTTTTCGAAAACTTTGAAGGGGGTTTTGTAGGCCTCAAAAATGAAAGTCACGCTGAGTTGATCAGGACAAAGTCTGAAAGTCACGCTGAGCTGATCTGGACAATGTCTAAAATACACGCTGGGTTCTTCCAGACTATTTCTTCAAAAGTGACGCTGGGACAGCTCATCATTTGTCAAAACGTCATCATGACTGACAGCACTGCAGTCGAAGAATGTCTTCTCGTATGCCACGTATGCACAGGACTCGAGAGATCATAGCCGACTATTGCGTGACTTTCGAAATCTTCCTCAACAAGACTCAGCCTTCACCAAGTTGGCGTGCCAAAAAGATCTTATTGTCATTTAATGCGACTGACAAGGCAATCAAATGTCAGAGATCTTGTGTCAGTCGAAGCACGGCGAATCAAGACAGCTGGCAGTCCTATCTCAAGTCTACGTGTATTTTGAGCCCTTCATCTCAAATCTGCGTGGATTCTGAAGTTTTCTTCCTAAAGTTTGCGTAGATTTTGAAGCTCTTTGTCCTAAGTCTGCGTGGATTCTGAAGCTTCTTGCCCCAAGTTTGCGTAGATTTTGAAGCTTTCTACACCGAGTCTGCGTGGATTTCGTCTTCAACAAGTCTGCGTGGATTTCATCAAATTGGAGTACGTGGCAGCCATGCCACCGATCTCTCGCCTGCGTGTCCTGTAACTTGCACACGACTTATGCACGATTGTCATGTGTCCAACAGTTACAGGCCACGTCCAGTAACTGCTCATAACCTTGCGTATGTTAAATTCTGCGTGATTTTTAACTAGGCACTGGTTGTGAAGACAGTTATCTTTGCAGTTATTTTTGACTCTATAAATAGAGTTCTTTTTCTCTTTCATTGTACAGATACATTGCTATCTTGCTGTAAAATTTTGAGAGCTTTTCTTCTTCGCATAGTCCAAGGGATAAAGCGATCGTCTTCTAGATCGGATTCCCACAGTTGTAATTTTCCCAGAAACACAATAAATAAAGAGAATTTATTTATAGAAAACAGAAATCAAATAAAAATTTTAACCTAGAACAACAAGAACTCTGGATACTCTACATCACTTTATTTCGCACCCCGCTCTTGGCAAACTCTAGACTGACTACGCCTTCTGAAGCAGAAGCGATCATAGATACTCGTACGGTCTCCCACGAGTCTTGCAATGTACACAGCAAACATAGTCCCTAAACCTCATCATCGAACTTGACTCCCATCGAAGATAGCTGGTCAACCCCGCCCTGGAAGTCACTCAAGTGATCCGTAATAGACACCCCATCTTTGTATCGCAGACCCATCATCATCCGGATCAGGAACAACTTGTTTATCTTGATCTTCTTCGCGTACAAAGATTCCAGCTTATCCCATAACATCTTCGCGTGCTCAATATTGGCAACGTGGTTATACACGTTCTCGTCAACGAACTGTCTGATATATCCGTGCACCTGTATATGCTCGAATTTTTAGTCCTCTTCGGATTTATCAACTGGTCGCTCGGAAGCAAATACGGGCAGATGCAGCTTCTTGACAAACAGCAAATCTTTCATCTTGCTCCGCCAATAATGATAGTTTGTGTCGTTCAGGTTCACCATGCGCATCGACTTCGCGTTCATCTCTCCTCTCTAGTTTTTCTGTCAACTCCTGACACCCTTCTGAATTCCAGAACCTGGCTCTGATACCACTATGCTGGGAAAGAAGCACGAAAACCTTACCCAAAAATAGTGAATACCTGCGAGAGAACCGAGCAATATAACACACGAACCAAACACCAAACACAATTCACGCAGACACAGAGAATTTTTGACATGGAAAACCCTTGCGGAAAGAAAAACCACGGGACGATCGGAGTTCAACCCTTGAGAAGCCTTTACTAATGAAATAAAGGAGTACACCCTCTACAAATTTCTCGGATCCCCACAACACTTGGAAGTAAGAATAATTGATTACAAGGCTACGAAGAACAAAGACGATGAGTAGAGATTACCCGAACAACGATCCTACTTCGAAAACGACATTCAATCCTCCTTCTTCTCTCCCAAAGTTGCAATGGCACTCTTGCATCTTTTCTCTCTATTTTCTTCAATGTTGTTGTTGTGATTAGGGTTAGAAAAAACCATGTATAAACCCCCTAATCCGCAGCAAAACCTGGACCGTAAGATACGATCCAACGGTATAAAAATACCTTGAAATCAGCCTCAGCCTGTCGACACAGAGTTCGGCCAGAATGTGTTTTCGTGACAGAACAGTTCTGGAACCAAGGGGGCAGAGTTCGGCCAGAACACTGCCTGGGCAGAGTTCAGCTGAACTCTGTCTCCCCTATTCCAGAATGTATTATGGTAGCTCCCGAGCTTCTTCTTCGTCTCCGAATGGCCTCATCACCTCTCCGAGCTTCTCTGACACACAGACGACGCTCGTCACACTTCGGAGTCTTTTCCACATAGGTTGAAAATCTCACCCACTCCAACACTGCAATTACTCTCCTTGCTCTTGCTTGGCACAACATTTGAAATTGGAAAAGTAACCTTTTCATTTTAGGTAAAACTCGAGCTCCAACCTGGAAAGAAATAGCTAACATTTGTTCAATGAGAAGAGAAACAATGCAAGTTGGAACAAACAAAGAACACATCTAATTCTGAAAAAAATTAAGAAATTGCTAGCAAATTTCAACTAATATCCTGACAGAGAAGAATGAAACATCTACTTCCCCAAGTATAATATATCAGGACCGAACTCGAGTGGCTCTTGTGGTTTACTGAGGAGAGGTATAAGATCCTGGCTGGGTGGCGGAACATCAGTGGATCGAGCCACGGGGACGTATTGTTCCTTCCATTTATAATAGTGGTGGGAGTTAAGGGCAGTGAGTCCAAAAGACATGCAATACATCGTGCATAAAGTCCCACGCATATCATCAGACATCTAAAAAATATATATAATATATCAGGTGTCCAACAGTTGCTAGTTGACAAGAACATAAAGTTTTGTGCGTATCGCCAGACATCTAAAACAAAATATATATATCAGGTGTCCAACGGTTCCAAGTTGACAAGAATTGACCATAAAAGAAATTAAAGAATTAGTCATGCATCGAGGAAGCATCCCAACACACAACATCACAAACCAAACCAAATTGTGTTTCCGAAGTAATAAGTATAGGGTTTTCTGACTCCCTTTGCGGAGTAATAAGTGTAGGATTTTTTGACCCCCTTTGCGATTTGCGCAGAAAGAAAAGCAACGGAGAAGAAAAAAATAAACATAGAAGAACACACAAAATTTAACATAGTTCACTTCTCAAATCGAGAAGCTACGTTCACGGCCGATACAGATAAAATTTTCACTATATTCTGAAGATATTGTACAAGGTGAGCCCTAATACTCGTTTTACAGGCATAGAATATTAGGACGACTTAATTACAGATAAAATATCTAGCATATGATCCAGTAACTTAAGCGATCAAACAGGAGAAGACTTAATTATAGGTAAAATATCCATCATATGATTCAGTAACTTAAGCGATCAAAGGGAGGGGCGGGGAGGGGGGAAAGGGAGAGGGGATGGGGGAGTGGGGAGGAAGAGGGTCCAACCAATTATGCTCCACACAACCTTACAATAAGTTTCAGAAGTACCATGTTCTGAAATATTTTGTAAATCATAAGTCTAATCAAAAAATCCCCACATCAGAATAACAACAGAACTCCAATCTAAAGCCCCACATCAGAATAACAACATAGAACCATAATAAGCTGAAATATAGAGATCACTTCCAAAGAACCATGCAATTCACATACAGATATTAGAGTTTAGTCCTAGAAATAGTAAAAATGTATTGTTATAAAATAATTCGTGTAGTAACCTTAACATTTGTTTTCATTTATTTTATATAATTGTATATTAATTTGAATTATTTGAACCCCTTAGGATTTTGGTAAATGTTAATACATTAATAAATAAACTTTTTTTTATGAATACCCATACTAATACATTTATTAATACATATTTTACATTAATATATGTCGCCCACTTGATAAGAGTATTACCTTTTCATTTTTGAAACTTAGGCCGTGTTTGGTAGGAAGAATGAAAAAGTGGAAGGAAGGAAAAAGAGTAGGATTTATTTTCCATCCTTATGGAAAGGAAAACTCATTTCCTTCCTTTGTGTTTGATAGCAAGGATGAAAAAGATAAAGGATGCATTTTTCTTTGTTTGTTATGAAAGAAAAAGTGGAAGGAAAGAAAGTAAAAAATATAGGGTTTACCAATTCTATCCTCAATTAATATCATTTATTTACCAATTTCCTTCTTTCTCCCATTTCACCTCTTATTTGGTATGGAAGGAAAATAGGAAGGAGGAAAAAGTAGAGGGATTACTTTTCCCTCATAACCTAAGAAATCCAATCCCCCAAAAGTGGAAGGAAAAGTGGAGGCTTGTATTAATTAACAATTATACCCACATATGAATGTATTATTTAAAAATTATTTAAGAAGTCAAATGGTAAGTAAGTGTTTTTAGTTGAGGGTAGAATTGGTAAACCATATATTTTTTACTTTCTTTCATTACCAAAGACAGCCTAGGTACTGTTTGGAAGAGGTGAAATGGGAGAAAGAAGGAAAAATAGATGAGAGAAAAACTGGAAAAAATTTCTTCCAAAAGTAGGAGGACAATGGAGAGAGATAAGAGAAATTTGAGAGAATTTACCTCACTACCCCTCAAAAAGGTACTAATAAATTTATCATTTGAGAATACCAAGGACTAAATAGTAATTATATCTCTATCCACAAAAAATAATATTTTTAAACTTTTTCTTCCCCTATTTTTTGTCCAAAAAGTTTGCAGTATCGATATTGGAATCTGTATCGGACAATATCGACTGTTTCGAATCGAAATATTGAAAAGTAAATAGTTATTAATAAATTATTAAAATTTTAGAAAAAAAATTTCTATATTTAGGTATAATTTTAAGTATTTGTTTGTGTTGTTTTTAACAGTGTTGAAAGATAATTTTTGTTATATAATTTTAATATACTTTTACACCTTGCTAGTTAGTCTTTTTTGTTCAATTTTCTTTGTTGATTTGACTTAAAAAAGATATTTAATATCGGTATCGAATCGGAATATACCAAATGGCATCAGTATCGACCGTAGCACATCAGTATCGGGTCGATACTGCAAGCTATGCATAATAGCTGACAAAATTGTATCAAATGGAAATGTAAGGCATGAAATGTCCAGTTACATAGTACTCTTGCCTCTCTGAACTAACTTAAATGCATAATTGCTAATAAACTCATGTAAATAGAAAAGAAAAAAAAAAACAAAATTGCTCAGGCGGACAACGGCGCCGAAGGGCTGGGACTTCTCGCCGCCGCCGCTGCCGCCGCCCTCGCCGCCGCCGCCGCCTCCGCCATCCTCGCCGCCGTCACCGCCGCCTTCGCCGCCGTCACCGCCGCCCTCGCCGCTGTCACCGCTGCCCTCGCAGCCGTCACCGCCGCCCTCGCCGACGTCGGAGGAGGATGGGCCGGGGACAGCGCGCAGATGACGCAAATGAGGAAGAGGCAGATGAAGCCGAGATAAGAGAAGGCGACGGAGACGATAGCGCGACTGCAATAGCTCCTGTACAAGCTGCAGACGCCGAACCAACCCAGCGTCTCGTTGTCGAACTCCGCCACGTAGCCGACTGCAGTTACTGCCGAAGCACAGGCCATTGACAGCGCCATCGTCGCCTGCAGCAAAAATATTGATCATCTCAAAAAAATTCATGGCTTTTTTTTTTTTTTGAAAAATTACAACTTCCATTGATTTTTCTTTTTGATATTTGAAAATGGAAAGGAAAATGAATAATTCAATGTGGAAAATTGATTCCTTTCTTGCATGGATATAATCACTTTTTCCCCTAATTTTTTCTTCCATTGGAAATCACTTTCCTTTCCTCCTCAATTTCTTTGCAACCCGAACATAGGAAAGTAATCACTTACGCAAGAGATTTTGTGTATGCTGTATTGTATATTTTTAGGGTCCACTGTTCCTAACTTTCTCCATTTTTATCAATGGAAGAAATAATAAGCCCCCGTAGCTCGATCCACTGATCAAGTGGATCAATTCTGCCACTCAGCCAAGATCTTATGTCCCTCCTTGGTAACCATAAAGGTCATTCAAGTTCGATAGAAATCTATATACTACTATATGATAAGATCTACTATTATATAATAAGAAGAAATTCACTGAACTCAACTGGTATTTGAGGTCATCGATTCATCGATGAGAGGTAACCTCCCTGGCTAGGTAGAAGCGGTCTCGGAACCGAACCGCGGGGGAGATGTTATGTGTGTGTATAAACAGTGGGTCCAGAAGGTCATGCAACGCAGTGTGCACAAAGTCGTGTGTTATGCCGGGCATCGCAAAAAAATTCAGTTTTATAGTATTTAAAAAAAACCAAACCCTTGCATATATTTACTAATTAAAATTATTAAAATTTGGTCTTCATAAATAGTACATATATTAACTAATATGTATATATAATAATATGATAATATTAATATTATAATAAATTTAGAATAATTAAGGTTTTTTAGTCTTTTAAAAATTAGAATAATTACAACATGTCTTTCAATCTGCCTAACATTCTACTATTATAATGTGGCTTAGTCTAAGTTGCATGTATATCATCCATTAATTAATTAATAATAATAATATTTAAAAATCTTTTAATTATAGTGTATAGTATCATCTTACATAGAAAAAATTAAAAAATTAAAAATAATTCTAAATGCTGAACATATAACAAATTCTAAAATATATTTTCTATTTAAATTATATTTAAACTATATATGATATTATCTAATTAAACTCATCCAAAAGTTTAAAAATATATATATATTCTAGCTAAAATATATACAAATCATAATTAAAATATTTTAATATAATTTAAATTATTATCAAATTTTAATAATATCATAATTTTTTGATATGTGCGCGTGACAAAGTGTGTATATATATATATATATATATATATATATATATATATATATATATATATATATATATATATATATATATAGTAAGAGAGGTAGGGTGCCACCTCATATATATATATATATATATATATATATATATATATATATATATATATATATATATGTGTGTGTGTGTGTGTGTGTGTGTGTGTGTGCGCGCATGATAAAGTATATATATATATATATATATATATATATATATATATGAAACAGCTAAATAATGATTATCTAATTTTTAACAATATTATAGATTATTTTTACAACGCGACTAGTTATATAAACTCGGATTTAGCACATAAAAATGGGACCTTAACGCCACACTATCCACTGTAAGCTTTCTGTGTGAAATTATTAACTTTTCCAAACACAACTGCTTTAATTTTGATAATATTTTGCAAAACTATAAATTACTTTTAAATAAAAAACAGAGAAGAAATAAAAATTAAAAAAAATGAAGGTAGAAGAACAAGAAGAGTTAATATACCATCACCATGTCAAGAACAGAAACGAATCTGTTCTTGTAGAAATAAAAGACCATTGGTATCGTAGCCATGCAGTACAAGCACATCACTCCAGTCGCATATACGAAGAACCTACAATCATATATTAGACAAAAAACAATATCATTAGACACGACACAAAAAATAACTAGCTTCAAGGACCTATATCGGAAAATGATATTTTGCCGGTCTGTGACCGCAGGCCACGTGACCGAATCCCCAAGGGTGGATCCAAGCATTATTTGGAGTATTCCAAATTTTCACCCCAAATTTTTTTTATATACTTGATTTTAGCTCACCCAAATTTATAGTAGCTCACCCCAGCTATAGTTTTTGGATCTGCCCCTACGAATCATAGTGCCCCCTATTTGTTTGGACCCACCACCGAAATTCTTAGGCCAATAGGACGGTTACACGTGTCCTGCGGTCACAGAATGCAGTCACAAACCGCAGGCAAAATAGCAATGATGATCACGTACATGAGAGCCGGAGAGACTCGGTAGCTAGCTTGACCTCCCATAACCTCGGTTTCCTCGGAGAAGAACATGATCGCCCCGGCCACCCCCATGCTCCCCAGGGAAAGCAACCGGAGGATGATCTGCGTAGCCTGGCCACAGGCCGCACAGCTACTGCGACGCCTCTCGTCGCGCTCCATTGAAGATGTGGGAGTACGTACGTACTGCATCATGAAGAAGAAGAAGAAGAAGAAATAAATATAGATCGAGTACAAGAGAAGAACCTAAGCGTGAGAAAGTATATATATATAGAGAGAGAGAGGGGGTGGGAGTCATGGATATATACACCCAAGTTTTAAAAATGTTTGTATCTTTATCTATTTAAGATTCAAAAGATTTAGGAGTTCACAATATTTGTGCCCATATGATTTCCAAGGTTTTAATTTCTTCTCGTTCAAATCCAAATTTTTTAAAAAAAAAAAGGTAATTTAAATCTAATCTAACCTTACTCAGAAGAATTTAAATCGTATAGTGTAAAATTAATCATCATGTTCCAAAATAAATCTCAAAAGTTTTCTTAACTACTTTAAATTAGATTACATATAGATGATAATTATAAATAAATTCAATCTATGATCAGTCTTCTGATTCTTAATTGAATTTGATTATAAATTCAAACCTAGTCATCAATTTACATAAGTTAATGCAGCCCACTTGACCATCAATTGCACACTGGTGGTGTACTGGCTTACTATCTCCCCAAGTGGGAGAAGTGGACGTCATAATTTGTTGTACTGTTGACCCAGCTAAGTTCAATAAATATTTTAAAATGTTTTAAAATTTTGTTATAATTTTTTGTTTCAATTAAAATGTGTAATTATATTGTTTAGTTTGGTTCAACAATTTTGAATTTCAAATTTCATACCTTTTTAGAAGCTGACATATTAGTCAGAATTTTTTAGTTGTCCTTCCTACGGGTGCCAAGGGGAGGGAAGGGTTAGGGTTCGAATTACCCGCCTTCCGTTGCTACCACTTGACCACAATCTACGGACTATCAGTCAGTAATCCGTTGCTACCACTAGACTATAACTCACGGACTATCATTGAGTAAATGATGTAATCATTAAGGTAGTCATGAAATTTTCTTGTGTTTGTTATTATCATTATTGTGTGCATAATCCATAATTCTAACTTGAGAATCAACATTTGAAGTAGTAACATATAAGAGTAGTATTTATTAACTTGATCTTAGTATGAACATCCACTAACAGTCCATCCAGTTTTCTTAGGCCATCTCAAATCCAATCTTGGTATGCATAATCCATAATTCTAACTCGAGAATCAACATTTGAAGTAGTAACATATAAGAGTAGTATTTATTAACTTGATCTTGAGTATGAACATCCACTTCAACGCCAGTTCTCTTAGGTCATCTCAAATCCAATTTTCTTCTTTTTCAATTCGAAATGCATATTATTTCATCCTTAAAGTTGGAAAAATTTATGAAATGCCCAAAAACTAAAAAAGTTTCATGAAAAATCTACCGCTAAAAATATTTTCATCGCGTGCCCAGAATTAGAGAAACTTATCCAAAGCGGATTTCAAATGACCATTTTATCCTTCTAATTTATTCAAAGCATCCGCGAAACATACTCTTCAAAAAAAAATTTCGATTCATCATCTTCTTCGTTACGCTGCTCACTTTCTATTATTCCTCTTCTTCGATACGCTGCTCACTTTCGAATCTAGGTTTTCTTCTCCAAAATCTTTCCATGTCAAAACGGAGGTCAAAACATCATTTTTTTGCGATTCTGAAATTTCGAAAGTCCGTCTAAAAGAAAATTGGTTACTTTCAGGCTCCTCGGAAATACGCTCGTTTTGCGACAAACCGGGTCTCGTTTCGATCTCCCAGTCAAAAGTTATGGTTTTCCAAACTTTCAACTCGCCATTCTCCGTGGTAAAATCACGGAGAATGGCCATTTCTAGTGTTAACACGGATAATAATCATTCTCCGTGATCTTTACACGGAGAATGGACATTCTCCGCCATTTTTTACAACGAAGAATGGTCATTCTCCGTCTTTTTCGACACGGAGAATGACCATTCTCCGTGATATTAACACGGAGAATGACCAAGTGTTAACATGGAGGAGAATGGTCATTCTCTGTATTGAAAAAGATGGAGAATGACCATTCTCCGTGTTAAAACCACGGGGAATATCTATTCTCCGTACTAAAATGACGGAGAATGGCCATTCTCCGTCACTTTACCATGGAGAATGGTCATTCTCCGTGATATTAACACGGATAATAATCATTCTCCGTGATCTTTACACGGAGAATGGAAATTCTCCATCATTTTTTACAACGGAGAATGGTCATTCTCCGTCTTTTTCGACAGGGAGAATTGACATTCTTCGTCATTTTTTACAACGGAGAATGGTCATTCTCCGTCTTTTTCGACAGGGAGAATGGTCATTCTCCGTAATATTAACACGGAGAATGACCAATCTCGTGTTAACATGGAGGAGAATGGTCATTCTCCGTATTGAAAAAGACGGAGAATAGCTATTCTCCGTACTAAAATGACGGAGAATGGCCATTCTTCGTCACTTTACCATGGAGAATGGCATTCTCCGTATTAAAACCAATAGAAAATTGTCATTCTCCGTGGTTTTTAACACGGAGAATTCCATTCTCCGTAGTTTTTAAAATGGAGAATAGTCATTCTCCGTCATTTTAGCACGGAGAATGGTCATTCTCCGTGGTGGAGAATGGTCATTCTCCGTGGTTTTAACACGGAGAATATTTTTTTTTTTTAGAAAAATTTTGTCAGGAATAAAGAGTTTCGTTCTTCTTTCAAAACGATGATAATTCTTATGAAAAAGAAGAAGAAAGATCTTCTCTCCACAATTGACCTAATCGTCGAAAAACTTCAAATGTCTCCACGATGAAGAAGATGATGATGGTGATGATGATGACGAGCAATGATCTGAGCTCAACTGAAGAAAAGCACCCCGAACTACGAACGATCTTTGCGATCTCTGCTGAAGATGAGAGCAATGGAATTCAGATTTCCCGTGAAGAAGAAGACGAAAATCGCAATCCATATCTGAGTTTTTTGAATTCAAATACATATAGATGACCAATTCGCGCGGAGGGGTAGTTTCGGTATTATAAAAATAGCAGTTTCCAGCGGGTGGCATCTAAAAGGAAATCTTGAAATATTTAACGTGAAAATACTTAATTCTGGGTATTTCATAAAACTATCCAGCGGGTGGGCATTTCATAAAAGTCCACCTCGAAATTGGGTTTCTCAGCAATTTTCAGCTTAAAGTTTTACAAGACAATAGACAATTATTACTTTTTTTTTCTACGTAAATTTATTTCTTTACAATTATTTTAATAATATATTATACATCCGAGAATAAAAAGTCTAAAATTTTGTGAAAGAATTTGTGAAAGTCTAATTTAATTTTAAATACTGATACTAAATATATTCAATATTAGATGGTGGAAACATCTCAAGAAGAATTTTTAATGTATAATTATTATATTAATTATATTTATAAATTAAAAGATAGAATACAAAATGAGTATAAATATCCGATCCTTAAAGTTGAGGACTTTCTCCTTCCCTCCCTCAAATTTGAGAATCGGTTATCACTATTCTTAGATTTTCCCCTTCAATTAGAGGGTGGGTTGGAGAATAAAATATTCAAATAGATAATTTGAGAACTTATTGGAGATAGTAAAATTGACCTACAAAAGAACAGAACAGGAAATAGAGAAGGAAAAATGGAAAGCCAACAAAATCAAGTAGAACTAAAAAAAATCTAAGTTATTACTCATGTAGGCATTTTTATAAAAATAAAAGGTATGCTGGTCTAAATCCAAAAATAGAGATTTTATATTAGTAAATATACAGAATAGCACACCTTACACATGCTCATAAACACTCTAAGTCTATGAAGGAAAAATGAACACTTTCCACTCAACAATGACCCTAGAATACTTAAAACGACAAAGAACGTGTAATTGAACTTAAGCTAGTAAATATATGGCTATAGCAAGCAGTTAACGAAGCCACAACCGGCTGCGAATAAAGAATTACAACAAATTTTTTTTCCAACCGAGCAGGATAAAACTTACATAAAGAAAAAGTAAGTTGACCTACAATGACATAAACAACAAAAGAGCCAAAGGATGACCCTTAAGAAGGTAATAGTCCGAAACGAAGGATATTCTTAGGTAGTAACGAATATACTTCTTACAAAACCTAAATTCGAAAACGAACTAATTCGGAAACCGTTTGAATTAAAGATAGCATGCTATATCTTTTATGTGTCAACTCAGTTTTACAACTATAAATAAAATTGATCATACCATGTTATTGTTATTGCCGAGGCACAATTTTCGATAGAAAATTCTGAAACTGAAACAATTGTACAGACAACGTTTCAAATGCAACACCTTAAAGAAGATGTGCAACAGAGATCCTGGAGGATTCTGAATTACGAGGATCTAAAAAGATTCTACGTAATACACAAAAAATCTAAAGAGACTTTGTGCAAGCAACTATCGGCAGTAGAGCTTCTAAAAAGAAGTTACTGTAAAAGGCAACTATTGGCAGTAGAGCTTCTAAAAAGAAGTTACTGTAAAAGGCAACTATCGGCAGTAGAGCTTCTAAAAAGAAGTTACTGTAAAAGGCAACAGCAGCGATGACAGGCGAGAATGAGATGCTGGGGTGAATGAACCACCGTTGCTCAAAGCTTTATTCGCCCCACACGAGCACGAACAGCTTCCAGGAACCAGCAAGTTCACGAAGAACTTCTGGAACGCTCGTAAGTCAATATTTGAGACTTGAACGGGCTTCCTGGACTTTACAGACTCCCTTTCCTCTCTTATTGGTGCCTCTTTCAAAGGAGGCCAAGGGACTCTATTTATAGAGTGGAGTTGAGACTTCACCTCTTCTCCTATCCGATATGGGACTAAAATACCAATACTCAAAAATAGAGTTTGATATTTTAGATCATCCTACAATCAGCATAGAAGTGTGCCAGTCCACGCCTACCCCCCGAACACTCCCGTGCATGTACGAGACATCCTGGAGTCCGTGTCCGAGTCCGAGTCCGCACAACAAAAATTAACTTGCTTCCTTGTTGGATTTAATCCTTTTTCCTTCTAGGAAAATACTCCCACATGGCACAAACTTGTGCCCCACTACACCTCATGTGCACACCTCAACACAAGCAATGCATTATATTGAGATACTCACCATTTGGTGTAGCCGATGTGGGAATATCTTTTCTAGTCCAAAGGCAAAAACACCAACAATCCCCCACATATCTCAATATATGGGTTGAGCGTTCCTCACAGTGACTGTCCATCATGCATTAGGAGAGATGTCACTACGACTTGAATCTTCCCGCATAGGTTAAATAACAGCATGATACAAGAATGGACTAAGCCTTGAATTCTGCACCATAACTGCAATTCTTCCTACTCACATAACGACATCAACTGTGCTTCTGGCTGCACATTGAAGGCCTTGTGTCAGCCTGGTTTCAGTGTATAATTTTGGGCGTCTACAAGTTTATCCTCAAGAGACGGCCTGATATCTCTGTCCATACACTATAGGTGAGTTCTTTATAAAGAGTCATGGCATGAAGCATTGCGCTTCTTTGCGGTGCTACGCCGCTATGACATGGCTTAAAGCCGAGGCTTTACCCCACCTGGGTACCTCATCGTAGTGTCATACTACTGTAGCATGAGGTCACAGGCCTCTTTGTAGTGCCAAACTACCCAGCATGAAGCCTTGCACTTCCGTACGGTGTTACGCCGCTATGACATGGCTCGCAAAGCCGAGGCTTTACCCTACCTGGTACCTCTTCGTGGTGTCATGCCACTGTAACATGAGGACATCGTCCTCTTTGTAGTGTTGTCTACCTCTCTTTATTACGATTATGCAACATTAGGCTACCTGCCTATATGCGGTGCTACGCCGCCTGTGACTTGGCTAACAAAGCCGAGGCATTACCCCTACCTGAGAACCTCATGGTAGAGTCACCCCACTGTAGCATAGAGTTGTAACACTCCTTTGTGGTTGTTGCGCCATCATGCTTCCTGCAAAGCATAACAGACCTTCGCTCAGTCTGAGAACTCATTAAGGCATTAAGCCATCCTTCCCACAGGATCAATTTTCTGCAAGAAATACATAGTAGACAACAGTGGTTATGGGTCCGTAACCCTTCCATGTTCCCAGAACAAGTACCCACTGTTAACTGATACTTTGCCAGTCAACGGTCCTCCCTTGAATCAAAAGTTAGATGTCTGGTAGATTTCTCTTTGAACCAATAACATAAATCTTATTGATAGGATTACAATGACACAGTATTAGAATGCCTTCAAACCTATCTTCCTTGATGTGTCCTCGACCAGCTGGCGTTTGAGGCCCTTCGTGAACGGATCTGCCAGGTTCTCCTGACTCCGAACATCGATTACTGCAATGACGCCCCTTTTGATGATATCGTTCACTGTTCTGTGCTTCAACCGCACCGTCCTCTTCTTCCCGTTGAAGAGTTCATTTGATGCCACTGTTGCTGCCGCCTGGTTGTCACAGTATATCGGTATTGCCGGTATCTGAGCCCCAACCACCGGAAGATCATACATGAGCTCCCGAAGCCACTCTGCTTCATCTGCAGCAGTATCCAATACAAAGAATTCAGATTCCATGGAGGAGCGAGATAATATAGTCTGCTTCTTCGACTTCCACGATATAGCAGCTCCGTACATGGCGAATACGAATCCACCTGTGGAATACTCGCTCTCCATATCTGAACACCAGCTAGCATCACTGAAGCCTTCCACTACTGACGGATCTCCGCTGTAGAAAAGTGCATATGTCTGAGTTTTCTTGAGATATCTCATAACATGCTTCACAGCTTTCCAGTGCTCAACGCCTGGATTGCTAGTGAACCGACTCAGCATTCCCACGGCAAAAGCTATATCAGGCCTTGTGGTAGTAGTAGCGTACATCAAGCTTCCGATGACGCTAGCGTACTCCAACTACCTGACGTTTTCCCTCGAATTTGGCTCCAGCTTCTGATCACTCCGGTACGGTGTATCAATTATAGGAAGATCTTGATACCCATAGCGAGTGAGCATCTTCTCAACATAATGAGATTATGACAGCGCTATTCCAGTGCCTGTCCGGATGATCTTGAGCCCCAAGATTACGTCGGCATCCCCCAAGTCCTTCATACTGAACTTGGTCGAGAGGAATTTTTTTGTCTCTGACGCAGCTTAAATCCGTACCTAGGATTAGCATGTCGTCCACGTAAAGACAAACGATTACTCCTCTTCCGTCAGCAAACTTCGTATAGACACACTTGTCTGTTTCACTGACCCTGTAGCCATTTGACCTTATATGTAACACCCAGTTTTCTAAAATGAGGGTAATTTTGAAATTTTATATTTTAATTTATTTAATTATGATATTTAAATGATAATATGATTTTTGGAGATTTTAATCATTTTAAAACTATTTTTAAATCATGACTTATGATTTTGGTGTTTGTCTAGTGTAACCTTAGAGCCTAGCCATGTGATTAGGATGTTTGACTAGTACATCTTAGCTTAGAGAGTATTTTGGTCATTTTAGGATTTATTTGAATTTAATATATTTTATTAAAAATTTTTGAATAATTTAATTTAATGGTTGATTTAAATACTAATTTAATTATCGCCTTGTGTTTTGGTTAGCCTAACCTAGATTTGGACCTAACCTAGATTAGTCTAGTTAGTCAGGTTTAGCCATGGTTAGTGGGTTAGTTAGTCATGTTCAAGTTAGAGACTAGACTAGCTTGGTTAGTCATTAGATAGAATGAGTCAAGTTAGACATGCAACCTAAGTTCATCTAGCCATTGATTAGCCTAGAATGGTGGAGAACCATTAGATCAACTCTAACCCTTGATATTAGGGCAGCCATCTTGGGATTCCCTCCCTATTTAATCCCTCTCAAATCCTTGCCTCCTTGTTCATTCTCCTCCTCAAGAACAAGGTGAGCTCAACTTCCTTTTTCCATAACTTCTCCATTCCTCATCCTTTTTCAACCAAACTTCTTGCATTGTGACCTAACCACCACCTTCTTGCTGTCCATGGAGGTAGAGTGCAGATTTGGGGAATCTACAGTGCTCGAGCTACAGTAGAAGAGGACTGCACTTGACAGTTTTTTGAGCTCGAGACACCATTGGTAATTCCTTCATCCTCCATTTAAAATATTGGTTTATCTTCATGAATGCATAGCCCTAGGTCCCCTCTAGCCTCGGGTAGGAGCTGACCCCAATTTGTGTCGGATACGTGTCCGTATCAGACACGTATCAATAGGATTACCTAGGTGTTCGACCTAATGCCTCAATAGGTTTTCCTTTGCTATTTTTCGATTGTGTTTGAATAGGAATACTCATAGTGTCGCTTATTGGTTTCTTCGTGTCTGAGATGGTTTCTGTGTCGTTTTGGAGTCGCACAGACACGCGGACACGCGGTCGTGCACACGCGCGCACGGGCAGGTGGCATGCCCTGCTGCTCGGGTAGCATTGCTCTATGCACACGCCACTTGGACACCTAAAACTTGACACGTGTGTCGTGTCCATGACTGACACGAGGCTCCTCGAGTTTCACGAGCTCTCGTGTCGTGTCGGACACGATATTACCTGTGCACGTGTTATGCACTATGTGTGTCTAACAGTGTAAGTTTGTTCCCTGTTTCATTTCGTTTTAATTAGTTTTAATTCATGTTTTAGTTGATAAATAGATCCTAATTATTCTATATAATCTATGTTAGCTTAGGTTTTCATAATGGATTAAGTTTTGATGTGAAATTTTGGATTCGAATGGGTTAATAAGCAGGATGACTGCACAGGTTCTGATACATCTCTGAATCCTGTTCTAATAGCTAGTTAATTCAATTCCTACTATTTAAACCTCAGTTTCTTGCTGTTATTCACTTTTAAATGTCCCCACATATTTGTTGATTTGGGTGAATGCAATATTGCATTCGAGATTGGGTTTTTATGGTGTGGTATTGGAATTGGCATGTGTGGTAGTTGATTCGATTGTTAATTGATAAACTGAGAAGTGTTCTATAAAAACCTGAGATTGGTTTCATATATGTGAGTGAGTGATTTGAGTCACTGATTTCCATTTCACTGATTGTTTCCCTTAATTCCTGAGAATAGAAAACTGAGACAGGTTATCTAATAACCTGAGTTCATTCCCAGATTTCTAATATAACCTGAGAATCAATACACTGATTCTCCTTTTCTTATCTGAACTGATTTTTCCTGTGCGTATTAAAACCTGAAGTTTGGAATTGGGTTTATGGATGAAAACTAAACTTTCTCAGTTTATGAATTTAAATTGGTTTTCCTATTTTCCTGTACAGTTGCTTGAACCTCAATCTAGAATTAGCCTTATGCAAAATCTGAGAATTGTGTGAAGAATGGAGCTGTTTCTTTCAGTTGTTCTTTTTCTGTTTGTTTACTGAATTTTGAAACTGAGAATATATTTCTGTCATTTATTCCATTCCTGAGACACCCTTGAATATGATTCCTGCACACATGTTTCACTGTCACACAGGTTCCCCAACTACCTGTCACACCTATATCTCATGTACAGCCACACACACGCTGAAAATACAATTCCTGAGAACACACAGGGTCTCACATTGTCTCCTGGATTACGCACACACTGGACACATGTACACCGATTTGGCATATCACACTGTTTTCTGTCTTGGTTTTCTGGAAGCACACATACACACATGGATTTACCCCATTCTCTGTTTTCTGAAACATGGACACACACACACTGTTCTGATTCTTCCCCTCACTGGGACACTGTACACAGGTACACCCTTCTATGGACACTCTTGTGCACTTTTATTACACACACTTTATCCTGGTGAGACACACACAGGTATCCTCACCCCCACTGTTTCCAGTTTAAACTGTTTTGAAAACCTACTTGCCATGACTGAGTTCTCATGCTTTGATTTACTGATTTTATTCTAGAGATTAGCTGTCAATCAAGTTGACAGGGATCCCAAAAATTTGGAATTGGTTTACTGTCTTTTCCTTGACCTGTTTTCCTGATTTCCCTTCATTTTATTGCAATGATTGTTTTCTTAAAAACTTGGGACTATTCCTGATAACTGAGATTAAGTGATTATATTGGTTTGGTTGAGTTCATGTAACTGTCAATTGATTTCCCATTCTTTTATTAACTGTGTTGGTATCATGAGTTTGTTTCACTGTTAGCCATAGGTTTCCTGTTTTCCCTGAGATTGATATAAACTTAGGACTAATTTCTTTCTTTATGCAAAACCTGAGAATTTATTCCCTTTCTCTGTCTGAGCTAGTTGAGTTAGCATGCAAAATAAGACTGAATGTTAGTTCATGTTAAACTTTCCTTAACTGAGATTCATTGATATTCAGACCTGAGAACAGGGTAAAACCTGAGTTCCCTCTTTTATTTAATGCCTGAATTGATTTCCTTAAAAATTCCTGTCATATGTGAATGCTTGACACACATGTGTTTTCCTGCCACTTGATATCTGATACATCACACATAGTATTGACCCTCACTTTCCTGAACACAGGGACACATTCCAGTACACAGGAAATTCCCACACACATTCCCTTAGCCTATATATCATTCACACACAACTACACTACAAAGCTGGTTTCTAAATTGAGTTTGACACATGCCATGCCTCACATCATTCTCACCATGCCACACACTTTGACACATGCCATGCCTCACATCATTCTCACCATGCCACACACTTTGACACATGCCATGCCTCACATCACTCTCACTAGTACACACACTCACACACCCACACACATTTGAATTCATGTGCCCCCTTTTCTTTACACATGTATATATATCTATGCATTGTGATATATATGTATATAAGTTTTCCCTATATATGAGTATATAAGTTTGTGTATATATATATATATATTAGTTATATATGGTGTATGGTGATATATATGATATAATGTATCATGATATAGAGTATGGGTAGAATTGTATAGTGACTATAGGATAGATGCATTCTTAATAGACTATTAGACATAGTCATGCCATGTGTAGTGTAAACTCATAACTAGTGTTGATTTCTCTTTTCATGTACACCTCCATGTTCACACACACACATAGCTCTACATGTTAGTTTCCTTTCTCTTATGTATAATATTGAATGTGATGGCTTGTGTTTGGCTTGTATAGCCTTGTGATTGGTGTGTGATTGCTAGACTAGGCTTGGTTAGGTCTAGTGAGACTTATTAGACTTGTTGGGCTAGGATTTGACCTAGTTTGACTAGTTTAGTTGACTGGAGTTGACCAAGTGTTGACTTTAGTCTAGTTTGACCTAGACAGCATACAGATGCATTGTAGATTATATTTATCATTCCCTGTGTACATCTTGACTTGTGTTGCTCTAACTAGGAGTCAGGTACCTCATCTCGGACAGTACATTTACTTCAGACATTCAGATACGAGGCGAGTACATTCTCTGACCGTTTCATACTTGTATGGATTTACATTCTTGCTCTAGATTACTGTACTTGATGCTGACACGATCTTTATCACGGATTGGTACTATATGGATCTTCTTCTGAGATGTTATCTCCTTGTATTCACTAAGTACATATTGTGATGTGCGTTTCACTTACATGTTGTATTTATTGAATACCCTTATCATTGTACACTCATTGTGCATATTGTACTCTCAGTATCACATTGAGCCATTGTACAAGCCATTGTATAAGCCAGTGTACAAGTCATTGTACAAGTCATTGTATAAGGTAACGTAACTGAATTGGATCCTTGTGTATTGATTGGGGAGGGGGAGTAGAAAATGGTTATGTGATCAATCGTATTGTATAAGAAATTGTATATGTCCATTGTACACCCACGTACAAAGGAGTCCCATTTTATTATATAACCTAACCCGTTTACATAACCATATTGTGCTCTAAAATCACATGTTCCTTACAGTCTTACTTATCATATTTAGATATTTTATGTTATCAATCTCTACTGTTTTTCATATATCTTCTTCTTTCAGCGTTTCATGTACCTTACTCTATTGCATGCTTTATATTTTCTAACTCGTTATGAACTGCGTGAGATATTTTGTGGTCGCTCCCGTCCTGACTGGACCTGTTGAAAATTTTACAGAGGATGATGAGGCACCCTGCACCCTTACTTGGAGTTTGCCTAGTTGACACTCGCGACCTGGACCCCGGGGGAGGTTCAGGCAGCTGCTGAGGACGATACCTTGCTTAGTATAGATAGTTTAGACTGTTTTCCTTTTTATGTTTAGTTGTTGTTCTCGATTCAGAGTTGTATAGTGTAGAGATGTTGAGACTTGTATTTCATTTCTGTTGTACCTCAGTTGAGGATTCTCTTATCTATTTTATCGTGCCATATTCTATCTCTAGACTGTGATTGAGTTGTACCTCTGTGTTGGCCTCCTTATGGAGAGTATTCTATTATGTAAGTTATAGTTCATGACCTAGAACAGCGTTCTACCGCCGACACTGCGGCGTAGGCTGGGCGTTGTTACGCTCTCGTACCCTCACAGTGGGTGCGGGTCGTGACATTATCACCTTGTTAAACTTCTCATGCCACATTTTGGGAGCTTGTTTCAAACCATACAAAGACTTCATCAACTTGCAGACTTTGTCTTCCAGACCTCTGACGACAAAACCTTCTGGTTGTTGCATGTAGATCTCTTCGGTCAGCTCGCCATTAAGGAATGTCGTTTTCACATCCATCTGATGTATCACCAGCTTGTGTATTGCTGCTAGAGCAATTAACAATCTGATGGTTGTCATTCGAGCTACTGGAGCATAAGTGTCAAAGTAGTCGATCCCCTGCTTCTAAGCAAACCCCTTGGCCACTAGCCTGGCCTTGAACTTGTCAATGGTTCCATCTGCTTTCATCTTCTTCTTGAAGATCCATTTGCATCCGATGGGTCTTGTTCCTTCTGGCAGGTCAACCAATACCCATGTGTTGTTGGAGGTGATTGAGTCAATCTCGTTGTCTATCGCCTCATTCCAGAATACAGCTTCTCTGGTCTTCATCGCCTCATCATAGGTAAGCGGATCTGCTTGTAGCTCCCCTACCCGAAAATTTAGAAATAGTTTATTTTAATTATTTTATTCGAATGGTAATTTTTAGATTTCTGTAAATAAATATTGTTTCGTGTACACAATGTTACGTGAAAGACCTACTTTAGAAATTATGATTTTATTAAGTTCATTGAGAAGTTACAGATAGAAATGTTTATAGGTTTATATATATTCGTATATATATATATACATATTGGATTATATATATATGCAGATGTGGGGACATATACGCTTAGTGTATATATATATATATATATAAATATATATATATATATATATATATATATATATATATATATATATATATATATATATATATATATATATTATGTGAAGAGGAATATAATATTTTATCGATGAATATATATATATATTTTTTTTTATCGATGAATATATATATAGGAAAATATAGGGATATATAATTGGTGTGGATATTTATATATGTGTGTGTATAAATATTAATTGGTGAATATATACGTATATATGTATATATGTTATATATGGATATATGTATATATATATATATATATATATATATATATATATATATATATATATATATATATATATATATATATATATATATATATATATATATATATATATATATATATTGATATGTATATATATTTAATATTGTTTTCTTTAAATACTATAAATAGGTATAAGTAACTATAAATGATTGTATATATATATATATATATATATATATATATATATATATATATATATATATGAAGCCATGTTTGGGCCTAGGTGTCATAAGGCTAGGAGTAGGACCATGTTTTTGGTTTGAAATATTATTGTGCAGGTTATGGACCTTGCTCAGTCTGGCTCGACCTGATCCATTGTTATTCTATCCTTTGGTCTCATTTCCATGTTCAAATTTGGCTAGTTCATAAGGTCGAACTGAGATTTTATCAAGCTTGCATGCTGCTTTGTTCATTTGCAGTTCTCTATTTTCTCTTCCCTCTTCCAGTGGCCAAGGCCCAAAGAGGCCTGAGCCTAATCCCCCCCAAAGCCTATCTCTTCTTCGGCCCAAGAAGGGGGGAACTCATTCAACCCAGCCGAGCTCTCCAGCCTGTACAGGCATTCCCACACAGCAGCCCCAAGTATAACCCAACCCCAGCCTGCCTTGGTCCAACCCCCAGGGCCAAGCCCGACTCATCTAACTGTCAAAACCGAGCAGAGCCGAACTTTCAAATATATATAAACTAAGAGAGAAGTCTCAAAACTAAAACCCTAAATGCGAAACCGAAGCCCCGACCCTCGCCCACACATGGACGACTAACCTAGCGGCCGTGCGCCGCCGTACCAAGCCGGAGTCGGCCGGCCAGGCGCGCGCACCCACCCGCGCGTGCGCGGAGTACACAGGAAGGCAACAACAGCATTACATTATGGGGTGCGAGTTCGTGGTAAGTTTTCGTCCTTTTCGCTCGACGAAACTCGTTTTCGTAAAATCCTATGAAAAGCCTATATAACCATCTAAGAGCATATCTAATTAGTTCGTGTTCAAACGATCCATAATCGCACAGAAATTGAGACGAACTTGGGCGAAAACTGTCTCGAAACAGGGCACAGAAACAGTTGAAACTCCCTGTTAGGAAGGCCGATATCTATCGGATCCTCGATCAATTTTGAGAACCATTTGAATAGAATTGAAGACAATATAACCGAGATTAAAACCCCAATATTAGTTTAATTTTTAGTCTTGTATCCAGTAAGTTAGATCAGTTTAAAAACCGAGGAAAAACTGTGAAAACAGTTTCCAAAAAATCTGGAAAACCCTCCACTCGACGTGCGTTCCGCCATTCCGGGCGACGTGGTCTCGCACCGAAGACATCGAAAGCTGCGTAACAGTTTCGTGGTCATGTGAGCTTTGGCGGAATTCAAATTGGTCGCGTGTGCGCGACGAATTTGATGCGTATCCGTCGAAATTCACCGTATCGTGCACGTTGCAAATTCTCCAATTACTTTGTGCACACTCGTCAGATCGAGACGAAACTTGCGTCAACAGAACCGTATCATTTTTCTGGTCCTGTATGCCAAGTTTGGTCCAATTCTGAGACAGTTGAATCCGACGTCGTTTTGTGGGCCCCACGGTTCCACTCAACGGGTGATTTTGTGCACGGCCCGCCGGAATCCAACTTTGGACATATGGTTGGGTTTGTATCGAAAAAATAGATCCGTAGATATGTAGTTTGACGACTTTAGAGACCATTGACTCTGGCACGCTTTTTGGTGCAAAGCGGGTCCAACGGTGGACATCGATTTTGCCCGAAATTACCGTTTTGCCCCTGTATCCAGAATTGGACTTAAGGACAGGCAATCCTAGCTATTTTGACTATTGTGAGAACATTGGTAATATTTATTTCAGCTTCCGGGGACTGTTGTACGGGTTTTGACTATTGTGGCACATTGAGTAGTTCAGATTGTCGGTTTCACCAGCAGAGGACCACAGGCGAGTACAGTTTATTGTTTGCATTTCGATATTGATCTTTACTATATTTCATTGATTGGTCATTAGTTATGTGATATTTTTATAATCTATTATAAATTGTTGAGTCGGGAATGAGAAGTACCAAGGATGTGTGATCCGACCATAGACAGTGCTTATTTTCCTGCAGTAGACATTGTAGACAGTGCTTATTTTCCTGCAAGTAGACATTGTAGACAGTGCTTATTTTCTGCAAGTAGACATCGTAGACAGTGCTTACTTTTCTGCAAGTAGACATCGTAGACAGTGCTTACTTTTCTGCAAGTAGACATCGTAAACAGTGCTTACTTTTCTGCAGTAGACATCGTAGACAGTGCTTACTTTTCTGCAAGTAGACATCGTAGACAGTGCTTATTTTTCTGCAAGTAGACATTGTAGACAGTGCTTATTTTCTGCAAGTAGACATTGTAGACCGTGCGGTGTAGTGGCCCAGACTGATCACATATCAAAGGTACTTCTAACGGTGGAAAGTATATTGGTCTATTTATTACTATTGATTTTCTCACGGCTTTACTGTATTTTCAAAACTCATGATTAATGCCTAACCCTTGTCTTATAGTCATTTTATTTATTTGAAATTGCATTCAGTGAATTGTGCTCGTTCCATTCCTGACTGGAAACCAACATTTTCAGGTTAGCCGTGGATTCATTTAGCTTGGGGAGTGATGGGATTACTTGCAGACAAAGCCTAGAGACTAGTTAGCTAGTTTAGTTGTAGTCATACATTTATTTGTACAAGTTTATATTTTTCTGCAAATGTAAAACTTGTGATCATTGTAAATTAAATTAATTTTGTGAATGAGCATTATTTGTGATTTTGATCTTCATGGCCGTGACAGCGTTCTACCGCCGACACTGCGGCGTAGGCTGGCTTGGACACGTCTCGTATCCATTTTAAAAAAAAATGGGTGCGGGTCGTGACAAGTTTTTGTGGTGGCCCATGCAGGTCTGTTTTCGCAAACCATGCGAACTCGTGATAGTACTTAAGTTATTTATACTATTGCGAGCCTGCGACCAGGAAATGCTCATTCACGAAATTAATTTAAGAGAGTGACTAGGACTAGGAGTCCCCTACATAAACTTACCGATGGATAGTCTAGGCCACGCAATTTAGATGAGGAGTTATTAATTTCAATAGTTTGTCGGATGCCTATAGGTACACTATTTCTTCTTGATATGATGATACGATCCAATGTGAATAGATTATTCATTTGGTGAGACATGGCTTCCTAGAATTAACGATCTAACCTTGATAAATTGTTTAATTCCTTCTCTTTGCCTCTTAGATATCATCCTCCTATCTTAGTCAAATTGTCTATATAGTTCATATTTTTGCCCTAAGAGTTATTATTTTATGTTATCTATAGATGAACCCCAAGATAGTTTCAATTCAAAGTTTTCCTCAAGGGTGTGAATACACATGGAATAGATATTAGAATGTTGCATTTCCTTGTCCTCAGATATTTCTTTCCTGTTCAATCATTTATTTGAAGGGTTATGATTAATAGGATAAATGCTTACGCTTTATTTCATAGTCGACATGTTTGAATCTCTAGAAACTCAGGAATTTTGAGGATATAGTTACGGGAATGTTAGTTAACTCATACTGGCAGGACAGCAGCGCACTGTCGCCAATAATTTAAATTTTTGGAGACTCTGGATTCACTGCAGCCAGCAGCGCACTGGCGAGACACGACTCTTAGAGTTGAAATTGGTTTAAGAAAATATAGGTCCTAGAATATTGCTAAAATTATGGCTAGTGGTCCTCTTTGATCGAAGCTTGAATCAATTTTGGATAGGGTTAAGTAATGTTCGATCGGTATCATATTTGAGTTACGAAACCAAGAGTTTACCATCGCCTGAGTATACGGACGATGCATAATTCTCGGTGAAATGACTTCAGACATGGTTACCAGTTAGGATACTATAGAGGATAGGACAATGCCATGTATGTCCCATAAGACCCGAAGCCAATATTGGTGGAAGTTCATAAGTTGGGTAGCACGTCTCCCGACCTAACATTCCGTGGTCCTTGTGACCTATTAACGAGGATATTGACTGACACTAATAGGTTTACCTAGAATATAGAATTTGGAATGTCCATAACCCATTAGTTGTTGTTCTCGATTCAGAGTTGTATAGTGTAGAGATGTTGAGACTTGTATTTCATTTCTGTTGTACCTCAGTTGAGGATTCTCTTATCTATTTTATCGTGCCATATTCTATCTCTAGACTGTGATTGAGTTGTACCTCTGTGTTGGCCTCCTTATGGAGAGTATTCTATTTTGTAAGTTATAGTTCATGACCTAGAACAGCGTTCTACCGCCGACACTGCGGCGTAGGCTGGGCGTTGTTACGCTCTCGTACCCTCACAGTGGGTGCGGGTCGTGACATTATCACCTTGTCAAACTTCTCATGCCACATTTTGGGAGCTTGTTTCAAACCATACAAAGGCTTCATCAACTTGCAGACTTTGTCTTCCAGACCTCTGACGACAAAACCTTCTGGTTGTTGCATGTAGATCTCTTCGGTCAGCTCGCCATTAAGGAATGTCGTTTTCACATCCATCTGATGTATCACCAGCTTATGTATTGCTGCTAGAGCAATTAACAATCTGATGGTTGTCATTCGAGCTACTGGAGCATAAGTGTCAAAGTAGTCGATCTCCTGCTTCTGAGCAAACCCCTTGGCCACTAGCCTGGCCTTGCACTTGTCAATGGTTCCATCTGCTTTCATCTTCTTCTTGAAGATCCATTTGCATCCGATGGGTCTTGTTCCTTCTGGCAGGTCAACCAATACCCATGTGTTGTTGGAGGTGATTGAGTCAATCTCGTTGTCTATCGCCTCCTTCCAGAATACAGCTTCTCTGGTCTTCATCGCCTCATCATAGGTAAGCGGATCTGCTTGTAGCTCCCCTACCCGAAAATTTAGAAATAGTTTATTTTAATTATTTTATTCGAATGGTAATTTTTAGATTTCTGTAAATAAATATTGTTTCGTGTACACAATGTTACGTGAAAGACCTACTTTAGAAATTATGATTTTATTAAGTTCATTGAGAAGTTACAGATAGAAATGTTTATAGGTTTATATATATTCGTATATATATATACATATTGGATTATATATATATGCAAATGTGGGGACATATACGCTTAGTGTGTATATATATATATATATATATATATATATATATATATATATATATATATATATATATATATATATATATATATATATTATGTGAAGAGGAATATAATATTTTATCGATGAATATATATATAGGAAAATATAGGGATATATAATTGGTGTGGATATTTATATATGTGTGTGTATAAATATTAATTGGTGAATATATACGTATATATGTTATATATGGATATATGGATATATGTATATATATATATATATATATATATATATATATATATATATATATATATATATATATATATATATATTGATATGTATATATATTTAATATTGTTTTCTTTAAATACTATAAATAGGTATAAGTATATTTAATATTGTTTTCTTTAAATACTATAAATAGGTATAAGTAACTATAAATGATTGTATATATATATATATATATATATATATATATATATATATATATATATATATATATATATGAAGCCATGTTTGGGCCTAGGTGTCATAAGGCTAGGAGTAGGACCATGTTTTTGGTTTGAAATATTATTGTGCAGGTTATGGACCTTGCTCAGTCTGGCTCGACCTGATCCATTGTTATTCTATCCTTTGGTCTCATTTCCATGTTCAAATTTGGCTAGTTCATAAGGTCGAACTGAGATTTTATCAAGCTTGCATGCTACTTTGTTCATTTGCAGTTCTCTATTTTCTCTTCCCTCTTCCAGTGGCCAAGGCCCAAAGAGGCCTGAGCCTAATCCCCCCCAAAGCCTATCTCTTCTTCGGCCCAAGAAGGGGGGGAACTCATTCAACCCAGCCGAGCTCTCCAGCCTGTACAGGCATTCCCACACAGCAGCCCCAAGTATAACCCAACCCCAGCCTGCCTTGGTCCAACCCCCAGGGCCAAGCCCGACTCATCTAACTGTCAAAACCGAGCAGAGCCGAACTTTCGAATATATATAAACTAAGAGAGAAGTCTCAAAACTAAAACCCTAAATGCGAAACCGAAGCCCCGACCCTCGCCCACACATGGACGACTAACCTAGCGGCCGTGCGCCGCCGTACCAAGCCGGAGTCGGCCGGCCAGGCGCGCGCACCCACCCGCGCGTGCGCGGAGTACACAGGAAGGCAACAACAGCATTACATTATGGGGTGCGAGTTCGTGGTAAGTTTTCGTCCTTTTCGCTCGACGAAACTCGTTTTCGTAAAATCCTATGAAAAGCCTATATAACCATCTAAGAGCATATCTAATTAGTTCGTGTTCAAACGATCCATAATCGCATAGAAATTGAGACGAACTTGGGCGAAAACTGTCTCGAAACAGGGCACAGAAACAGTTGAAACTCCCTGTTAGGAAGGCCGATATCTATCGGATCCTCGATCAATTTCGAGAACCATTTGAATAGAATTGAAGACAATATAACCGAGATTAAAACCCCAATATTAGTTTAATTTTTAGTCTTGTATCCAGTAAGTTAGATCAGTTTAAAAACCGAGGAAAAACTGTGAAAACAGTTTCCAAAAAATCTGGAAAACCCTCCACTCGACGTGCGTTCCGCCATTCCGGGCGACGTGGTCGCGCACCGAAGACATCGAAAGCTGCGTAACAGCTTCGTGGTCATGTGAGCTTTGGCGGAATTCAAATTGGTCGCGTGTGCGCGACGAATTTGATGCGTATCCGTCGAAATTCACCGTATCGTGCACGTTGCAAATTCTCCAATTACTTTGTGCACACTCGTCAGATCGAGACGAAACTTGCGCCAACAGAACCGTATCATTTTTCTGGTCCTGTATGCCAAGTTTGGTCCCATTCTGAGACAGTTGAATCCGACGTCGTTTTGTGGGCCCCACGGTTCCACTCAACGGGTGATTTTGTGCCCGGCCCGCCGGAATCCAACTTTGGACATATGGTTGGGTTTGTATCGAAAAACTGGATCCGTAGATATGTAGTTTGATGACTTTAGAGACCATTGACTCTGGCACGCTTTTCGGTGCAAAGCGGGTCCAACGGTGGACATCGATTTTGCCCGAAATTACCGTTTTGCCCCTGTGTCCAGAATTGGACTTAAGGACAGGCAATCCTAGCTATTTTGACTATTGTGAGAACATTGGTAATATTTATTTCAGCTTCCGGGGACTGTTGTACGGGTTTTGACTATTGTGGCACATTGAGTAGTTCAGATTGTCGGTTTCACCAGCAGAGGACCACAGGCGAGTACAGTTTATTGTTTGCATTTCGATATTGATCTTTACTATATTTCATTGATTGGTCATTAGTTATGTGATATTTTTATAATCTATTATAAATTGTTGAGTCGGGAATGAGAAGTACCAAGGATGTGTGATCCGACCATAGACAGTGCTTATTTTCCTGCAGTAGACATTGTAGACAGTGCTTATTTTCCTGCAAGTAGACATTGTAGACAGTGCTTATTTTCTGCAAGTAGACATCGTAGACAGTGCTTACTTTTCTGCAAGTAGACATCGTAGACAGTGCTTACTTTTCTGCAAGTAGACATCGTAAACAGTGCTTACTTTTCTGCAGTAGACATCGTAGACAGTGCTTACTTTTCTGCAAGTAGACATCGTAGACAGTGCTTATTTTTCTGCAAGTAGACATTGTAGACAGTGCTTATTTTCTACAAGTAAACATTGTAGACCGTGCGGTGTAGTGGCCCAGACTGATCACATATCAAAGGTACTTCTAACGGTGGAAAGTATATTGGTCTATTTATTACTATTGATTTTCTCACGGCTTTACTGTATTTTCAAAACTCATGATTAATGCCTAACCCTTGTCTTATAGTCATTTTATTTATTTGAAATTGCATTCAGTGAATTGTGCTCGTTCCATTCCTGACTGGAAACCAACATTTTCAGGTTAGCCGTGGATTCATTTAGCTTGGGGAGTGATGGGATTACTTGCAGACAAAGCCTAAAGACTAGTTAGCTAGTTGAGTTGTAGTCATACATTTATTTGTACAAGTTTATATTTTTCTGCAAATGTAAAACTTGTGATCATTGTAAATTAAATTAATTTTGTGAATGAGCATTATTTGTGATTTTGATCTTCATGGCCGTGACAGCGTTCTACCGCCGACACTGCGGCGTAGGCTGGCTTGGACACGTCTCGTATCCGTTTTAAAAAAAATGGGTGCGGGTCGTGACAAGTTTTTGTGGTGGCCCATGCAGGTCTGTTTTCGTAAACCATGCGAACTCGTGATAGTACTTAAGTTATTTATACTATTGCGAGCCTGCGACTAGGAAATGCTCATTCACGAAATTAATTTAAGAGAGTGACTAGGACTAGGAGTCCCCTACATAAACTTACCGATGGATAGTCTAGGCCACGCAATTTAGATGAGGAGTTATTAATTTCAATAGTTTGTCGGATGCCTATAGGTACACTATTTCTTCTTGATATGATGATACGATCCAATGTGAATAGATTATTCATTTGGTGAGACATGGCTTCCTAGAATTAACGATCTAACCTTGATAAATTGTTTAATTCCTTCTCTTTGCCTCTTAGATATCATCCTCCTATCTTAGTCAAATTGTCTATATAGTTCATATTTTTGCCCTAAGAGTTATTATTTTATGTTATCTATAGATGAACCCCAAGATAGTTTCAATTCAAAGTTTTCCTCAAGGGTGTGAATACACATGGAATAGATATTAGAATGTTGCATTTCCTTGTCCTCAGATATTTCTTTCCTGTTCAATCATTTATTTGAAGGGTTATGATTAATAGGATAAATGCTTACGCTTTATTTCATAGTCGACATGTTTGAATCTCTAGAAACTCAGGAATTTTGAGGATATAGTTACGGGAATGTTAGTTAACTCATACTGGCAGGACAGCAGCGCACTGTCGCCAATAATTTAAATTTTTGGAGACTCTGGATTCACTGCAGCCAGCAGCGCACTGGCGAGACACGACTCTTAGAGTTGAAATTGGTTTAAGAAAATATAGGTCCTAAAATATTGCTAAAATTATGGCTAGTGGTCCTCTTTGATCGTAGCTTGAATCAATTTTGGATAGGGTTAAGTAATGTTCGATCGGTATCATATTTGAGTTACGAAACCAAGAGTTTACCATCGCCTGAGTATACGGACGAGGCATAATTCTCGGTGAAATGACTTCAGACATGGTTACCAGTTAGGATACTATAGAGGATAGGACAATGCCATGTATGTCCCATAAGACCCGAAGCCAATATTGGTGGAAGTTTATAAGTTGGGTAGCACGTCTTCCGACCTAACATTCCGTGGTCCTTGTGACCTATTAACGAGGATATTGACTGACACTAATAGGTTTACCTAGAATATAGAATTTGGAATGTCCATAACCCATTAGTCGACCAAGTCCTTGTGGATCAGAAGATAGTGGAAAGACTGTATAAACAAGAGCACCAGGTGAAGTTTGATTCCCTCAAAACTCGTACTATTTGTGCCTTCTTTCAAAAATCTAGTATACCTGAAATTTGACTATTTTGACCAATGTTGCTATCACAGCCTAGTTTTGCAAGCTCACTCTGTTCTCGAGCTTGATTCGAGGCATATGTTTAGTGGGGACGCCTGCTAACTTATTGTCTAATCAAAATCAGTGTATTATGGTCTGATCAACCATGATGCAATTGGTTCGCTCTTCGTTAATTACACTACGAGGATGGAGATATATAGGTATCTAGGATCTCATCTGCGACTGCTTTGACAATTCCTCTTGAATTATACGTTCGCCTATTGGATCACGTGATTGTATTCAGTAACATCTTTCTTGAACTCTTTATTGTTTTGTCTTTCACTGATTTGGAAGGACAAGCTCGTAGTTGGTAGAGAGATACCGAGTATCCCCATGGCTATGATAATGGTAGTCACAAGTGTAGCTATCATTGGCCAGTCAGGTGATTAAATTACTCTTCTCCCATCGACCCTCAAACTACTATTGAGACTTTCGAGCCATCTGAATTTGAGAATGATTAGGGTTTTACCCTTAGTCAGAACGCCAACCTAGGAGACTACCTATTCTTTAGAGAACCAAATGTTGTGAGTCTCTAATGTTTGCTTGAAGCTTGCCTTAACTAGAAACCCTTAAGCCTTGAACCAACCCTTCCTCGACCGAAGCCTACCGTTAGACCTGAGATGAATAGACAAGGCTAAGGACAATAATTTACCGTGACTATGGTAGACACTCATCCCGAGATTGGTTTCCAACAAGTATCGTCCTAGTTATGTAAATTTTATTATTAAGACCTAACTAGTGTTGGAACACCACAGTCACTATCTTAGCCAATACCATAGCTTAAATACCAAGTCATACTATGACCTACCAGTTGTCAACAGCAATACATGATCACCACAACCCTTGTGACCATAGTCTGGCAGGTTTGACACAAATAGAATTTCTTGACTTAATTGTTAGAAATCGTTTCTTATGTTGTGCCTTGGAGTTGGTTATCCCATCGGAAACTCTCGTATACTGCGGACGAGTAAGTCATTCTATTTTATCGACCATGTGTCTTTGTACACACTCGTTTACCATTCATGGAGGAACGATCTTTGACTTGACTTATATCTACCGTATTCCGTTACGCCGTGCCTTATTCTTCAATTACAAGAGTCGGGGTACAATATCCGGACTTTGGAATTTTTTTGACCTTATCATTCCTGAAACCATAACCTAGCTTCTAAGGTGGGTAGACTGTAAGCCTTCTAAAATTTTAGGATATACCAGGATTACCGAGTGATTAGAACAACTTCCATTAGGATGATAATTAGAGCCCATGGACTCCCACTTTTCATTTAGATCATTTTGTGTCCCCGGCCGTGTCATTAATATTCGGAGCACGAGACCAGCTGTTACCTTCCAACAAATTTTATATGTAAGATCTAGACAAGTTTACTTTCACCTAGGTATATCATGTCCCACTCAAATCCGTCCCCTTGTACTCTATTTTTGGGGTACGACTTTCATGTTAGAAGGACTAGTTATAACCTTTACCATAGTACCGGTATACTTCCCAACCTCCATTAGAGCCTTAACCACGACCCCATTCCTTTGACCCAATATATGGTTGTGATCTACTCGAAGCCCACTATGCACGTGTCATTAGTGTCCACCCAATTGAGGCCTCATGCGCTACTTAAACAGAAAAGTCACTGAAGGCACACTTTGAGCTTTAGGGACCTAGCTAACCAACCTGACTAGCAACTAGCTCAATCCCCTAGGTAGAAACCTATTCTAAGATACCCTAATCTAGTAGGAATAGTTTTATCATTGAAATCTTGTCCAGTCCATATAGATTGCAATCCAAGGTTTACCCAACCAACGAGGGAGGTCCAAACAGGAAGCCCATTAAGACTCAGTAAAACCATCCATGCGTACCACCATTTTTGGACTGTAAACCGAATTATTTGAAATAGGTCACTATACCTACTATGTAGTCTCCACCTCTTAGAGTGCGATGTCATTCGTAACCCTTATTCCATCTACCTGGAAGTTGCGATACGAACTTGTATTGCACTTTATTCCTGGCTCGCGTGGTTAAATAACCACGGAAAATATCACAATCTTGATTTCTCCTATTTTCGTTCTATTATGGAATTTAATTTAGAATTTTGAGAACGGAACTCCTGTACTGCACGGGTGGCAAGCTCCTCTAAGAACGAATGGTTCTTTGATCTAGCAAGTGACTGGGCTAGAGTAGCCCACTCTAGCAAATAAGCCAATGGTTCGTAGACTACCATCCTATCTGCATCATTGGATACCTTCTACCATTCTTGAAACTCATAATTGCCTTCGATTATTCATACTTTTCTCCCTGTCCTTCCTATTTTAGAGCAACGTATGGTCATGCCTATTAGGATTTACCAATATTTCTTAGCTACTTGTGTAAATTGTTGCTTGTTAGGTTTTGGGTTGGTTGATAGATAGAGAAGGATTATAGAGGCCATAAACATATCTATGGGTAGAAATTTGTTTTTAGCAATTAGTTGGAAGATTATAAAGTTTTTAGTGACATAGCTATGAGGGAGTAGTATGTCCAAAGGTGGGTAGAAGTCATCGGAGATTCATCGTTACAAAATGGCTAAAGATGGTTATAAAATATTTTGAGGAATTAAATTCAGGAGATTGGGGAAATGGTAGACTTAAATTTTAAGGAATAGTTATGAATTAGAATTTCGAGGACAAAATTATTTTAAGGTGGGTAGATTTGTAGCTCCCCTACCCGAAAATTTAGAAATAGTTTATTTTAATTATTTTATTTGAATGGTAATTTTTAGATTTCTGTAAATAAATATTGTTTCGTGTACACAATGTTACGTGAAAGACCTACTTTAGAAATTATGATTTTATTAAGTTCATTGAGAAGTTACAGATAGAAATGTTTATAGGTTTATATATATTCGTATATATATACATATTGGATTATATATATTTATATGCAGATGTGGGGACATATACGCTTAGTGTATATATATATATATATATTATGTGAAGAGGAATATAATATTTTATCGATGAATATATATATAGGAAAATATAGGGATATATAATTGGTGTGGATATTTATATATGTGTGTGTATAAATATTAATTGGTGAATATATACGTATATATGTATATATGTTATATATGGATATATGTATATATATATATATTGATATGTATATATATTTAATATTGTTTTCTTTAAATACTATAAATAGGTATAAGTAACTATAAATGATTGTATATATATATATATATATATATATATATATATATATATATATATATATATATATATATATATATATATATATATATGAAGCCATGTTTGGGCCTAGGTGTCATAAGGCTAGGAGTGGGACAATGTTTTTGGTTTGAAATATTATTGTGCAGGTTATGGACCTTGCTCAGTCTGGCTCGACCTGATCCATTGTCATTCTATCCTTTGGTCTCATTTCCATGTTCAAATTTGGCTAGTTCATAAGGTCGAACTGAGATTTTATCAAGCTTGCATGCTGCTTTGTTCATTTGTAGTTCTCTATTTTCTCTTCCCTCTTCCAGTGGCCAAGGCCCAAAGAGGCCTGAGCCTAATCCCCCCCAAAGCCCATCTCTTCTTCGGCCCAAGAAGGGGGGGGGGGAACTCATTCAACCCAGCCGAGCTCTCCAGCCTGTACAGGCATTCCCACACAGCAGCCCCAAGTATAACCCAACCCCAGCCTGCCTTGGTCCAACCCCCAGGGCCAAGCTCGACTCATCTAACTGTCAAAACCGAGCAGAGCCGAACTTTCGAATATATATAAACTAAGAGAGAAGTCTCAAAACTAAAACCCTAAATGCGAAACCGAAGCCCCGACCCTCGCCCACACATGGACGACCAACCTAGCGGCCGTGCGCCGCCGTACCAGGCCGGAGTCGGCCGGCCAGGCGCGCGCACCCACCCGCGCGTGCGCGGAGTACACAGGAAGGCAACAACAGCAGTACATTATGGGGTGCGAGTTCGCGGTAAGTTTTCGTCCTCTTCGCTCGACGAAACTCGTTTCCGTAAAATCCTATGAAAAGCCTATATAACCATCTAAGAGCAGATCTAATTAGTTCGTGTTCAAACGATCCATAATCGCATAGAAATTGAGACGAACTTGGACGAAAACTGTCTCGAAACAGGGCACTGAAACAGTTGAAACTCCCTGTTAGGAAGGCCGATATCTATCGGATCCTCGATCAATTTCGAGAACCATTTGAATAGAATTGAAGACAATATAACCGAGATTAAAACCCCACTATTAGTTTAATTTTTAGTCTTGTATCCAGTAAGTTAGATCAGTTTAAAAACCGAGGAAAAACTGTGAAAACAGTTTCCAAAAAATCTGGAAAACCCTCCACTCGACGTGCGTCCCGCCATTCCGGGCGACGTGGTCGCGCACCGAAGACATCGAAAGCTGCATAACAGCTTCATGGTCGTGTGAGCTTTGGCGGAATTCAAATTGGTCGCGTGTGCGCGACGAATTTGATGCGTATCCGTCGAAATTCACCGTATCGTGCACGTTACAAATTCTCCAATTACTTTGTGCACACTCATCAGATCGAGACGAAACTTACGCCAACATAACCGTATCGTTTTTCTGGTCCTGTATGCCAAGTTTGGTCCAATTCTGAGACAGTTGAATCCGACATCGTTTTGTGGGCCCCACGGTTCCACTCAACGGGCGATTTTGTGCACGGCCCGCCGGAATCCAACATTGGACATATGGTTGGATTCGTATCGAAAAATTGGATCCGTAGACATGTAGTTTGACGACTTTAGAGACCATTGACTCTGGCACGCTTTTCGGTGCAAAGCGGGTCCAACGGTGGACATCGATTTTGCCCGAAATTACTGTTTTGCCCCTGTGTCCAGAATTGGACTTAAGGACAAGCAATCCTAGCTATTTTGACTATTCTGAGAACATTGGTAATGTTTATTTTAGCTTCCGGGGACTGTTGTACGGGTTTTGACTATTGTGGCACATTGAGTAGTTCAGATTGTCGGTTTCACCAGCAGAGGACCACAGGCGAGTACAGTTTATTGTTTGCATTTCGATATTGATCTTTACTATATTCTATTGATTGGTCATTAGTTATGTGATATTTTTATACTCTATTATAAATTGTTGAGTCGGGAATGAGAAGTACCAAGGATGTGTGATCCGACCATAGACAGTGCTTATTTTCCTGCAGTAGACATTGTAGACAGTGCTTATTTTCCTGCAAGTAGACATTGTAGACAGTGCTTATTTTTTGCAAGTAGACATCGTAGACAGTGCTTACTTTTCTGCAAGTAGACATCGTAGACAGTGCTTACTTTTCTGCAGTAGACATCGTAGACAGTGCTTACTTTTCTGCAAGTAGACATCGTAGACAGTGCTTATTTTTCTGCAAGTAGACATTGTAGACAGTGCTTATTTTCTGCAAGTAGACATTGTAGACCGTGCGGTGTAGTGGCCCAGACTGATCACATATCAAAGGTACTTCTAACGGTAGAAAGTATATTGGTCTATTTATTACTATTGATTTTCTCACGGCTTTACTGTATTTTCAAAACTCATGATTAATGCCTAACCCTTGTCTTATAGTCATTTTATTTATTTGAAATTGCATTCAGTGAATTGTGCTCGTTCCATTCCTGACTGGAAACCAACATTTTCAGGTTAGCCGTGGATTCATTTAGCTTGGGGAGTGATGGGATTACTTGCAGACAAAGCCTAGAGACTAGTTAGCTAGTTGAGTTGTAGTCATACATTTATTTATACAAGTTTATATTTTTCTGCAAATGTAAAACTTGTGATCATTGTAAATTAAATTAATTTTGTGAATGAACATTATTTGTGATTTTGATCTTCATGGCCGTGACAGCGTTCTACCGCCGACACTGCGGCGTAGGCTGGCTTGGACACGTCTCGTATCCGTTAAAAAAAAAAACGGGTGCGGGTCGTGACACTGCTTCCATATGATAGGTGAAGAAGTCATCTCCGAAGTCTTTCGGCCTCCTCGTTCGCTTAGATGACGGCTCAGCGAGTTCTGGTTCAGCTGGTGTCTCCTTGACGACAGCTTCATCTAGGACTACTGGTTCATTAAAGACTTCTGTCTGCTTTGTACCCTCATCATTCTTCGGAAGATCCGCGAGAACAACATTCTTTTGTTTTGCAAACTTGTCTTCAAAGTATTCAGCATTGCGAGATTCGATGATATGGTTTGACTCGATATCAAGGAATCTCCGAGCATCACTCTTCTCGGCATACCCCAAGAAGATCGCCTTCGTAGTCCCTGTCCCCAGCTTCTGAATCTTCAGATCCAGGAGCTTCACATAAGCCAGACACCCCCACACTCGAATGACATTCAAGTTAGGTCTGACTTTGAACCAGAGTTTATGAGGAGTTATGTCGGAAGTTGCATATGGCACTCTGTTCAGAATGAACGTTGCCGTTAGTGCAGCTTCTCCCCAGTAGCACTTTGGAAGGCCCGTAGTCAACAGCATGGAGTTCATCATCTCTGTCAACGTTCTGTTCTTTCTTTCTGCTACTCCGTTGGATTGAGGAGAGTACGGAGCCGTCGTCTCATTGATGATTCCATATTCTTTGCAGAATGATAAGAATTCATGAGACCGTTACTCCCCGTCTCGATCACTCCTTAACCTCTTGAGTTGTTGTCCAGTTTGCCGCTCAGCCTCAGCCCTGAACTCCTTGAACTTCTCAAATGCTTCGTCTTTAGACTTGAGCAAGTAGACGAAAGCATACTTTGAGAAGTCATCGATGAAAGTAATGAAATACTTCATCCCGGCCTTTGTAGAGAATTGTTTGAAGTCACAGATATCTGAGTGAACCAACTCCAGAAGATCTGTGCTTCGATGGACCCTGTGAAAGGGTTTCCTAGTGATCTTCGTCTGAGCACATACTTCGCATTTCTCTACCTTACCCCCACACTTGGAGATAAGTCCTAGACTAGACATTCTGTTAATCCTTTTACAATGAACATGTCCAAGCCTATTATGCCACAACTCAAGAGAATAATCCGAAAAAGTGATTGCAGTTATATTATCATGCAGGGTTACAACAAGCTAAATTTTGTACATTCCTTCAGTTTGGAAAGCTTTTCCGAAGAATGTACCCTTCTTGGACATCACCAACCGGCCAGCATTGATGTCCATCCTCAAGCCTGCGTTGCAGAGCAGACTTCCAGAGATCAGGTTCTTAGCAATTACTGGAACATGCTTCACACCTTGAAGCGTCAGAGTGTTCCCCGATGTGAGTTTCAGCTCCACCGTCCCGATCCCCAGTACTTCAGCTTGTGTCTGGTTTGCCATTATGACCTTCTCTGAAGTTGGCTCATAAGAGACGAACCAGTCTTTGTCTGAACAGACATGGCAGGTCGCACCAGTGTCTATCCACCAGTCCAAGTCAGCCCCCATAGTTGCAACCTGTGCTATCATGGCAACTAGATTAGTAACCATAGAAACCTTACTAGGCTCACCTTGTTCTTTGGGCTTGGACTTGCATTCGGATTTGTAGTGGCCCTTCTTGCCACAATTGAAGCAAGTCACATGGGACTTGGACTTCTGCTGCTTGAAAGCAGGACCCTTCACTTTCAGATTCGTGAAGTCCTTCTTTTTGCGATGAGAAGCAGCCTGCTTTCCCTGGTACTCTATGGTTTGGACCAGATTTGCCTTTGCCAGTTGCTGGGACAGAGTATCCATCTTCTGTTGAGAGCGCATCTCGTCCTCAACATGGATCTCTTGCAAAAAATCTTCCAAGCTAATTTCCATCTTCTTTCGATGCATCCTTGCATAGAAGTTGCTCCATCCTGCTGGAAGTTTCGCGACGATCCCTCCAACGCAAACTTGTCGATGAGGGGCATGTTCTCGTCTTCTAGTTTCTGACGCAACTTCAGAAACTCCTTCACTTTGGACAGCATCGACTTCTCGTCTTCGAAGGTCCACTTATGGTATTTTTCCACCATGAAGATCTTGGACCGGTTCTCGTCATCTTCATAGAGCTTTCCCAAGGAGTCCCATATCTCTTTGGCAGATGTCTTCTTGGAGTAGGACTCTGCCAGAGAGTCTTCCCTGGAATTGAGTATCAGTAGTTTACATATATTGTTTTCTCTCTTCCACTTCGCTTGCTTGGTCGTAGCAGCGGCCACAGCCGCAGCAGATCCAGTGGTTGGAACGATCGATTCTTCTTCTGACAGCACATGATCAACATTCATGAGTTAAAGATTTAAAGTGACCTTTTGTTTCCATATATGGAAGTGTTCTCCATCGAATTTCTCCAACTTGTTAAAGCCGGTATCGATGAGCAAAGCACGAGAGTTATCCATCTTCTCAATAAAGCTTTGAGATTGTTATTGCCGAGGCACAATTTTCGATGGAAAACTCTGAAACTGAAACAATTGTACAGACAACGTTTCAAATGCAACACCTTAAAGAAGATGTGCAACAGAGATCCTGGAGGATTCTGAATTACGAGGATCTAAAAAGATTCTACGTAATACACAAAAAATCTAAAGAGACTTTGTGCAAGCAACTATTGGCAGTAGAGCTTCTAAAAAGAAGTTACTGTAAAATGCAACTATCGACAGTAGAGCTTCTAAAAAGAAGTTACTGTAAAAGGCAACAGCAGCGATGACATGCGAGAATGAGATGCTGGGGTGAATGAACCACCGTTGCTCAAAGCTTTATTCGCCCCACACGAGCACGAACAGCTTCCAGGAACCAGCAAGTTCACGAAGAACTTCTGGAACGCTTGTAAGTCAATATTTGAGACTTGAACGGGCTTCCTGGACTTTACAGACTCCCTTTTCTCTCTTATTAGTGCCTCTTTCAAAGGAGGCCAAGGGGCTCTATTTATAGAGTGGAGTTGAGACTTCACCTCTTCTCCTATCCGATGTGGGACTAAAATACCAATACTCAAAAATAGAGTTTGATATTTTAGATCATCCCACAATCAGCATAGAAGTGTGCCAGTCCACGCTTACCCCCCGAACACTCCCGTGCATGCACGAGACATCCTGGAGTCCGTGTCCGAGTCCGAGTCCGCACAACAAAAATTAACTTGCTTCCTTGTTGGATTTAATCTTTTTCCTTCTAGGAAAATACTCCCACATGGCACAAACTTGTGCCCCACTACACCTCATGTGCACACCTCAACACAAACAATGTATTATATTGAGATACTCACTATTTGGTGTAGCCGATGTGGGACTATCTTTTCTAGTCCAAAGGCAAAAACACCAACAGTTATGAAAGTGACAATAGTGTTGAGAAAGAAAAAAAAATATCGAGCAGTTTCACTTGGAAATCCCATAAGGAACGACCCTTGTATTAGATAGAAGGTCTTTTTAACTAATTGAGCTTGAACTAGTAACACTAAATATTTGTGTGTTTTTTATTGTGTTATTAGCGACTCTTAACTATCTATGTTTTTTTTATTGTGTTATTCTATACTATTAATAACTAAGATTTATTGATAATAAATTTCATTCTGACCAAATACTTTTTTTTCCCAAAATTTTATATATAACCCTTTCCACTTCATTTTCCTTCTCCTTCTCATTTATGTGATCAATGATAGTCATATCTGTATCCACTATTTTAAGCTATTGGAAATTCTAAAATTTGCAAAAGTTTAAAACAATGCATTCATAATGGTTGAAATCGAAATAGGTATATTTTCGTGGAAGATCTAAATGAGTCATGCCATTGTTCCACTTAAAAGTCTAAAGATTTTAAATCCAAGATCTACTTGAGTCATGTCTTCGTTTCACATCAAAATTTAAGAATTTTGATAAAATTATATTTTTGTCAGTATTCATCAAATTATTCCATTATCTCAAGCATATAATTTATTTTTCTCATAATGGAAGTGTAACATTTACTTTAATATCCATTTATGATTTATGAAAGTGAACAAAGAAAAGTTTTAGATGTATTAATTTTCAAAAAAAAAGAGAGCATAAAAGCAGATGGAAATGCAATGAATAAGATATATATTATTTAATGAACAATAGTAGGAAAATAAAATTGAAATTCATGCAATAGAAGGGTGAAGGTCATTTAAATAGTATGTGTTTTCCATAAATAAATTCACTTTATTAATTGTGTTTCTAGGAAAATTACAACTGTGGGAATCCGATCTAGAAGACGATCGCTTTATCCCTTGGACTATGCGAAGAAGAAAAGCTCTCAAAATTTTGACAGTAATTTAGATAACTATGTATCTGTACAATGAATGAGAAAAAGAACTCTATTTATAGAGTCAGAAATAATAACTGAAAAGATAACTGTCTCCACAGCCTGTGCCTAGTTAAAAATCACGCAGGATTCAACATACGCAAGGTTGTGGGCAGTTACTGGACGTGACCCGTAACTGTTGGACACATGGCAATCGTGCATGAGTTGTGTGCAAGTTACAGGACACGCAGGCGAGAGATCAGTGGCATGGCTGCCACGTACTCCAATTTGATAAAATTCACGCAGATTTGTTGAAGACGAAATCCACGCGAACTCAGTGTAGAAAGCTTCAAAATCCACGCAAACTTGGGGCAAGACGCTTCAGGATCCACGCAGACTTGGGGCAACGAGCTTCAAAAATCCACGCAGACTTTAGGGAGAAGACTCCAGAATCCACGCAAACTTGAGATGAAGAGCTCAAAATACACGCAGACTTGAGATAGGACTGTCAGCTATCTTGATTTAGCGTGCCTCGACTGACACAAAATCTCTGACGGTGATTGCTTTTGTCAGTCGCATTAAATGACAATAAGGCTTCTTGGTACGCCACTTTGACAAAAGCTGAGTCTTGTTGAAGAAGATTTCGAAAATCACGTAATAGGCGGCTGTGATCTCTCGAATTCTGTGCATACGTGGCATACGAAGAGACGTTCTTCGACTGTCGTGCTGTCAGTCATAATTACACTTCTGACAAATGATGAGCTATCTCTAGCGTGACTTTTAAATATTTGTCTTGATCAACTGAGCGTGACTTTCATTTTTGAGGCCTACAAAACCCCCTTCAAAGTTTTCGAAAAAATGATAAATTATTTCGAAATACTTTGAAAATAGAGATGATAAAATGGATTTAGTCACGCTGAGATGACTTTAAATTTTATTATAATATTTAAAAGTCAAGAGTGAAAATCCAAAGAGATTGTAATAGATTTCCATTATGATTTGTAAGAAAGTCTAAGAAAATGTAATAGACTTTTTATGATGATATGAGAGTGGAAATGAAAAATTCTTCTATGCTCAATGATTTGTATCTATTTGGATAAATTATAGACATGATAGATAATGAAATCTTCTTTTCTGATTTAGAGTACTCGATACTATCAGAGGTAATGTGGACGTGATAATATGTAGGAACTCAAAAAGAAAATAGATTGATTTCTATTCAGAGGTCAAAGATAGAAAAATGATAGATGAGTAAGTAGATTCATCATTTATTCAGAGGTTATGAAAACGTGATAAATAACGAATCCCCACTTTGAAATAAATTGATAGAAGATTATGAATGGACGAACCGTTTAGAAAATAATGAACAGATGAACCGTCGGATGAACGTAATAAATGAACGGATGAACCGTCAAATATTAATGAATGAGCGAACCGTCGGATGAATGTGACGATTCGTCATTCGAAGAAATTTCTGCCTATAAATATAGCAGAGATCAGATAGAACGAACACTCCTATTCCTCAACATAAAAATGTCGTCTGGAGAAGCATCCAAGAAGGATGAGATCGCCCCTAAGGTTGTGAAGGACACTGAAGAACGTCCTGCTGATCCAATTCAGCCTAAAAAGGCAGAAGCGGGTGAAGGTTCGTCTGCACTTCAGCTACCAAGGGACATTCTGGACTTCCTGCTTGAACCAGGGAGGACTGAAGAAGAAGAAGCCATGAGGCTGGCTGCTTGCAAATTCCTCGTGGGCTCTAGCAATGAGGTTCTTGGTTCTTTCGCTGACTACATTTGTGAGAAGGACGGCAACGGCCCACGTCCAAATGTAGAGAAGGATGATAGTGATCTTCCTTAGTATCATGTACCATCATCCATGATTAAAAATAAAATAAAAATTCTATTTCTAAACATGAACTTGTCTGATGATTACAAGCATATATATTTATACATAATACTTTTTAAGGAATTTGCCATTGATAGGCATCAAAACTTTTTGACCATCCAATTCTGAGAGTTGATAATCTCCATTTGAGAAAACTCTGCTCACGATATAGGGACCTTCCCATTTTGCGTCAAATTTGCCCTTGCTCATATGAGTCATAGTCATAGAACGTCTGACCGTTAGAACAAGTTCTCATTTTTGATACGCTCGAACTCTGACTTTCTTATTAAAAGCTCTCGAAATTCTAGCTTGATAGAATTCAATATTCTGTTGAGCAGATAACCGCTTTTCATCCAGAGCTTCTAATTCCTGAAGTCGAAGACGATCATTATTTTCCGCAGTAAGTTTATTAGCGATTGCTATCCTTAAAGAAGGAATTTGAATCTCTAATGGGAGAACAGCTTCGAAACCATACACCAGAGAGAAGGGTGTACATTTAGTAGCATTACGGACTGTAGTACGATAAGCCCACAGACATTCACCAAGTTTTTCACTCCAATTTCGTTTGTTAGTAGAGACAAACTTCTTTAAGAGTTTGATGATGGTCTTGTTGAAAGCTTCTGCTAATCCGTTAGCTGCCGGATTATATGCAGTTGAGGCCACATTATTGTTCTGATGATCGTCACAGAATCGAGTAAATTTCTGGCTGACGAACTGTGGTCCGTTATCATGAATAAGGCGTTGAGGAACACCAAATCTGTAGATGACGTGGTGTTTGATAAAGCTGATGACATTGGATGTTTTAACTTCAGATAAAGGAATAGCTTCAGCCCATTTAGCGAAATAATCGGTTATTGCGAGAATAAACCGATGACCTTTTGATGACGGCAGATTGATCGGACCAATAATGTCCATGCCCCAAGCTTCGAAGGGCCATGATGCTACCGTCGGATGTAGAAATTCAAAGGGTTGATGAATAAAATCCGTATGGATTTGACAAGCTTTGCACTTTTTTACATATTCGATGGCGTCAGATACCATAGTGGGCCAATAATAACCCATACGTCGAATACGGTCTTGAAGTTTTGGTCCTGGCTGATGTGCCCCACAAATTCCATCATGTGTTTCGCGGATAATCTGCTGAGCCTCCTCACCGGCAATACATCGAAGGAGTAAACCATCATAAGCTCGACGATATAAAGTTTTTGTAGTATGATTATAATAGAATCTGAGTGATCGTCGTCTAATAGATGCTGCCTCACTCGGATCATCTGGAAGAATATCATACAATACGAAATCTAAGAAAGGAAGTCTCCAATCTTTATCCGTATTTTGATCCTCAGTCGAGTTACTGAAGATGAATTCTATGCTGGAATCGGATGAAGAGGATAATGATTTACGGCTAAATCCAAATCCTCTTGTTGTGTTGACATCATGAGATGTTGATTCCTCAGTGTCAACTGGAAGTCCCAGAGTTAGATTGTTTTCGAGATGGAATAATTCTCGATTGTAAACAACAATCACTTGTTGACGTCTAATCGGAATAGCCAATACTGCCGCAAGATTAGCAAGAGCACCAGCTTCTGTGTTACATGCTCGCCTAACATGTTCAATGAAGAATTCTTCAAACGAAGAAGCCATAGATATAGCCAATCTATGATAAGGAACCAGATCTTGGTGGCAAACTTCATAAGTGCCCCTTATTTGATTGACAATAAGTTTAGAGTCTCCATATGTTTCCAAATGTTGAATATTCAGATGTTTGGCGAGTTGAAGACCAATAAGCAATGCATTGTACTCAGCTACATTGTTTGAACATGGTTGATCGAGAGAATAAGCTCTTTGAATAGCAAGACCTTCTGGCGATACAAGAACAATTCCAACTCCAGCAACAATATCACCATTAGGACCTATTCTTGAAGCTCCATCAAAGAATAGACGCCAAGTAGAATCTTCTTCAGCAATTTGATTTGAATCTAAGACTTCATCTGGGATTTCATCATAGAGTTTTGAATTTTCTGGGATAGAATGAGCAGCCAGAAAATCAGCTAAAGCTTGTCCTTTGACTAATTTCTGAGGAATATAATGCATGTCATACTGAGCAAGTAAAATTCCCCAGTTAGCCAATCTAGAATTCAAAACACTAGGTTTCTTCATCATGATCCGTATAGGATTGATTCTGGAGATAACATGAATGGTCTGACCCATGATATAATGTCGTGTCTTTTGGACAGCGAACATCAAGGCTAGACATTCTTTCTCGACCGGTGAATATCGAGGTTCAGCTCCAGTCATAGTGTGACTGAGATAATAAATGGCTTGTTCATGACCATTTTTATTCTTTTGAGCGAGCAATGCACCCAATGAATGACTCATTGCTCGGGTATATAGGAGAAACGGAATTCCTGAGACAGGAGGTACCAATACTGGTGGGCTCATCAGATATTGTTTTATATCCTCAAATGCTTTCTGACATTCATCATTCCAGACAAAAGAAACACCTTTCTTCATAAGTTTATTGAATGGTCTGCAGCGTCCTGATAAATTAGAAATGAATCTCCTGATATAAGCGATCCTTCCTTGAAATCCTCGTAGCTCTTTTAAGGTGCGTGGAGGACGCATCTCTTGGATGGCTTTGATCTTCTCGGGATCCACGTGTATACCTTTAGCGGTAATGACGAAGCCGAGATATTTGCCACTAGAGACGCCTAAGAAGGACTTAGTAGGGTTCATCTTTAATTGATGCTTACGCATTAGATCAAAAATAGTTTTCAAATCTTGGATATGATCCTCCTTTTGTCGACTCTTGACTGCAATATCATCAACGTAGCATTCGACTATTTTCCGCAAATGTTTACGGAATATAGTGCTCATGGCTCGTTGATAAGTTGCTCCTGTATTCTTGAGACCGAACGGCATAACTGTATAACAGTATGTACCGATCGGCGTTCTGAAAGAAGTGTGCTTCTCATCATCTGAAAATATTTTAATCTGATTGTACCCAGAATATCCGTCCATGAATGACATCCGTTCAAATCCACAGGTATTATCGATCATGACATCAGTAATTGGTAGAGGGAATTCATCTTTAGGACATGCCGCATTGAGATCGCGAAAGTCTATGCATACTCTGATCTTGCCAGTCTTTTTAAGAACAGGAACTATATTAGCTACCCAATCGGGATGTTGTTCTTCTCTAATAAACCCAGAGGCCAAGAGTTTATTAACTTCAGCTTCAATTGCATCCATAATGTCTGGACGAAATCGTCGCTGTTGTTGTTTGACCGATTTAGCATTCGGCAAGATATTGAGCTTGTGAGTTACAATTTGTGGATCAAGTCCTGGCATATCTTCATAACTCCAAGCGAAGACGTCAATATAGTCACGAATAAGTTTGATCATGTCTTGCTTATCAGTTTCTGAAAGACTTTTACTGATGAATATTGGTTTGGGGGATCCCTTTTCACCAACATCTATTTGGACAAGTCTGTCTTCAGTCGGGGGTTCTTTTTGCTCAAATCGGAACTCCCATTGATTATCTAATCTTTGGGCCCATTGTTCTGATACGGGTGAGACTTCAAACTCTTCTTCGTCTTCATCGCTTTCTTCAGAACGGTTAATAGAAACCATGTTGGAAGACAGAATGTTGTAGTAGAAATCACCGATACTCGTATCGGACTCCCAAGAGGTAGTACTAAAAGAATCAGATCTCTTATCTTCATCAGATTCAGGATCTTCATGGACAATATTGATAAAAGGAATAGGAGCAATATAACCCAGTCCGCATTTCGTCCTTCCATATTTCAGAGGAGGAATTCGAACAGGCATTTTTCTTCCTCTTCCATTACTGAGGCCATTTCTGAAGTCATAGCCTATGTTTTTAATGATGTCTTTAGACTGCTGACTATAATGACGTAATTGTAATCTTCCAGTATCATCGTTCTTATCATCATCTTCTAAACCAGAAGGATTCTGGGGCCCTTTGTAAAAGAATATTGGAATGTCTCCCGATTTTCTACTAGGAACTAGAAAGTAAGAAGATTGTACTGGTTCTAGGGATACATCTGTATGAAAAGTCTGTACAACTCCTATGGTTATTGTGCTCAAGTCATCCAACAAATGTAAATAACTATGAACATAATTACACACATCAACATACTGCAAAGATGGAGACTTTTTATTGACTTCAAAAGTAGCAATATTTATATTGGGAGAAGGTTGAGCCTTAGAGATTTTAGCCAAATCAATGACTAAAAGGGGAGAAGAAGAACGAGAAGAAGTTTTGTTTCGATTAAGATCGATAACAAATGGCTCAGAAGAGGTGAGCTCCCTTGAAGCTTGAGATGGAAGAGTAGTCCGCCCTCCAACTGGGATTATCAGAGTATCTTGTTTCATATATGAAGATACAGGAACTGTAGTACGCCCGCTGACGGGAATGATCAGCGTGTCTTGAGTAGACGACTGAGGTAATAGAGAGATCCGTCCACTCACTGGAATGATGAAAGGACCCTCTCCAGAGGATTTAGGAGACTGTTGCTGAGAAGTTCGACCTTTAACAGGAATTGTCAAGGTTTCACTTTGCGAGTCCTCTTGTTCCATAGCTTGTATCACCTTTGTATACTCTTCTTTGTACATCCGAGAATCATTGAAATAAGCTTCAACCCCACGGAAAGGATTTAAATCAGCAACTTCCTTTTGTACATTTCCATTGCTGTCAATGTATTTGAAACACTGATGGAGAGTAGAGGGCACCACATTATTTTCATGAAGGAAGGGCCTTCCCAGAAGAAGATTATAGGATCCCACGATCTCGATCACATAGAAAGTGACTTTGGATCTGAAATCGCCTATCTGAAGCTTCAGATGAATCTTTCCCAAGGGCTCGCTTCGGCTTTGATTGAATCCCAAGATAGTAGTAACCGTCTTGGAAAATTTGTGAAGAGGGATTTTTAGCTCATCCAACAGACTCTTCGGTATTATGCTTATTGTTTGCCATTGATTGTAAAAGAACAGAATAATTATCGGAGGACTGAACTTAGACTCACAATACAAACTCGCTCGTACAAAGAAAGCCTAGGGACGAAAACCTAGGTACAGCAGACTAAGTACGATTGTTTATTTTTGATTCTGGGGGGTGACGATAGAGGCTCGGAAAAGCGACGGCCGCTCTGCCTTACTCCTTGGACGATCGGTATGCAGCCTTGGCTCGGGGAAGATCTGCTCGGCGTTGATGAAAAAATGCTCTTCTTGCTCTCCTCGGGTTGCTCTCCTGGCTTCTCTCTCTCTGTGATTATCAAGAAAGGGGGGAGCTCTCTCTGTGTATATCTCTCTCTTCTTATTTTTTTATTCTTTTGTTGCCGACCTTTTTTTTGCAAGGGAATGATGCTGACTATTTATAAGAGTGGGGTGCGATCATTAGGATTTGCTAATGATTATCTGTTTGGAATGTCGGCGCTCCTTCATTCTATCTGAACCCTTGATCCTGATTATAGTGAATCTCGACCATTAATGCGGATAGCACCAAATCTTATGAGCAGTTAATGTTGACTGTTTTAAATCCTCGTGATTGATTCTGTCAATATTTGATTGCTCGTCACGTGTCCCATTGGCTTGATGATAAATGATATGCCCTGATCTCAGCAATTAAGATGATAATGTCAAATATTCTTGTTGGGATTCAGTTGAATCTTTGATTGATTCAATGCCACATGTTTTAATCGTAGATCTTGCCAGGGCCGCATAGGATGGATAATACTTGAACCGCAAGGAGATACCCCTCATGAGCCGCATGAGTCAATGCCTCATCGAGCCGCAGGGGACGAACTTTTCGTGAGCCGCATATGCGTAGTCTCTGCGAGCCGCAGGGGACGAACTTTCCATGAGCCGCATATGCATAGTCTTTACGAGCCGCATGAGCTAGCATTGTATTGAGTCGCAGGGATTGAGCTCTCAGTGGGCCGCATATGGCTGATTTCTGCTAACCATATAGAGTGACTTCTTCGTGAGCCGCATGGAGCTGTTTTCCATTTAAGTCGCATGAGAGTTGCCTCGTGGCAACCTAGGATTGCTGACGGTTCGGGTCAGAGATCTTCTTCCTTTCCCGAAAAGTTTGTCATTATGGCAGAGCCATTATGACACTTTATGTCAGAGCAGTCACAGTCGTCAAGTCGTGTCAGAGCATTAAATGAGGCCACCATTCAAATGGTCGTCTGTAGGGAAGGATCACAAGGGGACACGTGGCATCGATCGAGCCGCATAGTCCTGCTGAACCGCATGCACTTTTCGAGCCGCATGAGACTGAGAGTCTTCTTTTGAACCGTATGAGACAGCTCCCATATGAGCCGCTTGGGCTTCATATCCGGAGCCGCATGGACCATTATTCTGATATTTTCCATGCTTCTACAGGACCTCCTTCAAAGTTTTCAATTTGCAAAATTAAAATACTTTGAATAAGAAGCATGGCCCCGTTCATGCCGCATAAGTGTCCCAGTCGCATAGATTCAGCTGTCCGCATAGGCTCTTTGCCACGTGTCCTGACCACGTGTGCAAATCTTCATTAAATGCTCTTGATTCGTTTTGATTTCACGCCGTCTTTTGGGGGAGGATCCTAAGGGTTTTTTCCTTTTGATTGTCCGGTTCGCCTTAGTAGCCGAAGGGTCGATCACGTCGTACGAAGCGTTGGTCAGTAATCCTTCTTTCTCTGTCTATAAATAGGTGGGTGTTTGGTTGGACTTTAGATTTTTCTTGACCGAAAAACTTATGTCTTATTTTCTTCCTCCAACCGACAAACAGCAATGGCGCCTAGGATTTCCAAGACTGTGAAGAAGACCGCAGCGAGGAGAAAGAAATCGGCTTCGTCGTCGACCGTCGCTCCCCCCGTCCGCCTTGATGTTCACGTCGCCATCGAAGGTAATAACCTATGTAGAAGATTGGGTATTTTGAAACCCTAACAGGGTCTGCTCTACTGCCTACTCCGTGCACGCAACCACGTGACCCACATACACGTCCCCTGATTGAGCCGCATGGGGTATACCCCATGTCTGAGCCGCATACGGGTTATGTGGTCCGCATGCACGTCCCATGAAACCCTAATAGGGTCTGCTCTACTGCTTACTCCGTGCACGCAACCACATAGCCCGCATACACGTCCCTTGATCAAGCCGCATGGGGTATACCCCATGTCTGAGCCGCATACGAATTACGTGGTTCGCCTACACGCCCCATGCATGGGGTATGCCCCATGTCGGAGCCGCCTGTGAATTGTCTTTAAACGAGCTGCATGACTATTTTCTGAATATCTTTTTATTTTGTCTTTCCGTCTTTGATTCTTTCAGTATCTCCGCTGAGCGCTGAGGTTGCAGTCACAGAGGAACCGCCACCCCCTGTCGTCGACCAGGGGTCTCCCTCCGTTAAGGAAGAAACGAAGAAGGAAGACTCGTCGTCTGCACAGGATGGTCTCTCTCCGAGTGTCGAAACAACTGGGGGTGGTAGCTCGGGGAATTCTGATACTCCTATTCCAGATGAGGATCTCCTTCAACTGCATCCTTCCTATGTAAGGTGGTTGAGGGAGTGGTATGGGCGCTGCTGTAACTAGGTTTTAGAAATTCCTTGCAGATGTCTGTCTTCTGCCCGCATGTTTCTGTAGTTTGTGCCTTTCCTTTCCGTCTGAATGAAGCAGTGAAAAGTTCTTTTTAGTTTAGTCATGTGAATGCGGCCGATCGTTTCAATGAATGGAATGTATTTGCTTCCATCTTTTCTTGTAATGGTTGCCTTTAACAGGATATTCTATGTGAACTTTGTATCCTTAATGTACTTCATTATGGGTGTAGACGATAGTCTAGAATATGATCGGCATACGTATCCTGAAAGGGTGGGGTTATGTTAAGCCTGGGGATTTTATTTCCCAATGGAACCTTTGCTCCTCGGGGAGATGTGACGCTGTTGACTCCAAAAGCAGTATGTGGAACTAATCGATAGTTTGAGCGGTTGACTATCCTGCTGAAGGGCCATCCCTCGATGTTGTGTACCTCTGAACCATAGTCATTTCTTTGTCTTGTCCTGCTTGTTTGTCCTTTTATTTCTACTTTGTAACTGTGATATGATCTCGAAAATAGACATGTTTCATCTCATCTTTGCTTTCTTGTATCGGTGTTCATGGAATCGGACTTGCTGGGGGATTATTTATGGACCTGTTACCCTGGGTGTACCTTGGTTTTAGGTACGGGTAACAAGTTTGATTAGGATGTTTTGGAGCAGCCATGGCAAAGTGGTCATGGATGTTCTTGGTGTTGGAAAAAAGGGATGCCGTAGAGCAGCTGGGCTCCTGGGGCATGGTAAAATGGCGGGTTTGTGCTAAGAGACTTAGCAAGGGATACTTGTGGACCTACTATCCTTGGCGTACCCTGGTTCAGGGCACGGATAATAGGGTGGAAGGAAACTAGTCATGTTTACTCCGAGGTCATGAGGACGTGGCAAACATGAGGGTTTCACCGTGGGATCTTCCTACTCAGAGGTAATGAGGACATGGTAGGGGAGACTTCACGGAAGCTTTTCTGTAGTCAATAGTGGTCAACAGAGGACGTTTGTGGTCAACAGAGGACATTTGTGGTCAACAGAGGATATTTGTGGTCAACAGAGGACATTTGTGGTCAACAGAGGACATTTGTGGTCAACAGAGGACATTTGTGGACCTATTATCCTGGTCGTACTCCGGTTGTGGGTACAGATAATAGGTTGAAAGAGGACCGGCATACTTGCTCAGAGGTAATGTGGACATGGCAAGTACGACGATTTTCTTCGACGGAGCCTTCCCACTCAGAGGTAATGAGGACATGGCAGGAGTGGGCTCAATGAAGAAGGGGTACATAAAACTACTCAGAGGTAGGAGGACGTGGAAGTTCTATGCGAGGGGCGGTTTGTTTTTGGTGGAAGCAAAAACGACTCAGAGGTAATGAGGACTTGGTCGTTTCGGAAATTGATGGATCGATTACCCTTTTTGTGCACTGGGAGTGCGGGTAGTGGATCATGAGGGAGGATCTCTTCCAAGGAGGAAGTTCAGAGGTATGTTTATACATGACTTACTATCTGAGAGAGTGACCGGAATGTAAGTACATAATTTGGATTTTTAGAATATTGAGGAAATGAGAGTTCAGCGGCACCAGTGGGTGCATGGCTTGATGATCTGAAATGTTGTGGATGTGGGTTCAGTGGTATCGATGGATACATGACTCGATAATTTGGAAAATGGTGGGTGTGAGTTCAGTGGTACTAAGAGGGTACATGACTCGATAGTTTGGAGAATGTTGTCTAAACATAGTATTTCTTCTTAAACTTGCCGTTGATGGGCAACATAAGCAAGTCTCCATTCTGCTTGGCGAGGCGGTAAGCACCGTTGGAGAACACGGCCTCGATGACAAATGGACCTTCCCATTTTAGCTGGAATTTGCCTGCGGTCTTGTAAGTCATGACCATTGGCCTCCGGACTGCCAGAACAAGATCGCCCACTTGGAATGTTCTGATTTTGACTTTTTTGTTGAAGGCTCCTGAGATACGTGCTTGGTATAGCTCGATCCTTTGCTGAGCTAGGAGGCGTTTTTCATCTAAGGCCTCCAACTCCTGTAGTCGGCGTCGGTAGTTATCATCCGTTGTCAATTGATAAGTGAGGGCGACGCGGAGTAAGGGAATCTGAGTTTCTAGTGGGAGGACTGCCTCACTCCCGTATACTAGAGAGAATGGTGTATTCCCAGTAGTTGTTCGAACCGTGGTACGATAAGCCCATAAGCATTCGCCGAGCTTCTCGTCCCAGTCGCGTTTGTTGGAGGAAATAAACTTCTTGAGGAGTTTGATGATTGTTTTATTAAATGCCTCTGCCAACCCGTTTGCTGCCGGGTTATATGGTGTCGAAGCGACAATCTGAATGCGGTATTTGTCGCAGAATCGATAGAATGCATGGCTTGCAAACTGCGGACCATTATCATGGATGATCCTCCGCGGCAGTCCGAAGCGGTAGATGACGTGATGCTTAAGGAAGCTGATCACGTTTGAAGTCTTAACTTCTGCGAGTGGGACGGCTTTCGCCCATTTGGAGAAGTAATCGGTGATCGCAAGTATGAAGCGATGTCCTCGGGAGGAAGGTGGGGTGATTGGACCAATGATATCCATTCCCCATGCTTCGAATGGCCAGGATACCACCGTTGGATGTAGAAACTCGGATGGTTGGTGAATAAAGTCCGCGTGGACTTGGCAGGCTTTGCATTTTCTGGCATAGTCTATTGCATCTGCCACCATCGTGGGCCAGTAGTAGCCCATCCGGCGAAGGCGGTCTTGCAGTTTAGGGCCAGGCTGATGGGCCCCACAGACACCGTCATGAGCCTCTCGTACGGCTTCTTTGGCTTCTGTGTTAGACAAGCATCGGAGCAATAATCCGTCGTAGGAACGGCGATACAGCATCTTCGTCTGTGTCGTAGAAGAATCTGAGAGAACGCCGTCTGAGAGAGGTGGCCTCCTTCGGGTTCTCGGGCAAGATGTCGTAGACCACGAAGTCTATGAATGGTTGTCTCCAGTCTGGTGTTTCGTCAACCGTCTGGGCAGAATAACTTGCCATGGCTTGAACGTTGTTCTTGGGGCATACCAGTTCGTGGCCTATTACGTCAACCGAATGATGAGCTTGGTTCGGCACTGCTAAGGAAGCGGCAAGGCCTGCTAGGGCATCGGCTTCGATATTTTGGAGTCTGGGGACGTGCTCGATGAAGAATCCCTCGAATGATGAGATAATGTCGATCGCAATTTGATGGTAGGGGATCATGTCTTCGTGGCGGACTTCGTACGACCCCCGAATCTGGTTGACAATTAATTGCGAATCGCCGTATGCTTCAAGATATTCTACCCCCAGTTCTTTTGCAAGTTGGAGGCCAATGACCAAAGCGTTGTACTCGGCCACATTGTTGGAACAGGGTTCCGTGAGAGAGTAGGCGCGATTGATCACTAGCCCGGTAGGAGAAATCAATACTACCCCGACCCCGACGACGATATTTTCCTTGGGTCCGTTTCTTGAAGCGCCATCGAAGAACATCCGCCATATGTTATCGTGGGTGGTTGTATTCGAATCGGCGACCTCATCTGGGATTTCCTCGTATATTCTGGATGACCCCGATCCTGGATGGGCTGCCAAAAAGTCTGCCAGGGCTTGGCCTTTGACAGCCTTCTGTGGGACGAAGATCATATGATATGGGGACAGCAGTATCGCCCATGTAGCGAGGCGAGAGCTGAGCGCCCCTGGTTTAGTCATGAGGACCCTGAGGGGATTTACCCGTGAGATCACATGTATGGTTTGTCCTGTAACATAATACCGCGTCTTTTGAATGGCGAATACCAAGGCGAGGCATTCTTTCTCCACAGCGATGTATCGGTGTTCGGGCCCGACCATCATTCGGCTGAGATAGTATATAGCTTGCTCGTGGCCTGCGTCGTTGTTTTGTGCCAGCAGGGCACCGAGGGAGTGTTCCATTGCTCGTACATAGAGTAGGAATGGTTTTCCAGGGACCGGGGCCACCAGGACTGGAGGATTTGACAAATATTCTTTGATGTCGTCGAAAGCACGCTGGCATTCCTCGTCCCATACGAATGAGACTCCCTTCTTCATGAGGTGTGTGAACGGTCGGCATCGTCCGGAGAGATTAAAAATGAACCTTCTGATATAAGCTAGCCTCCCTTGGAGGCCTCTAAGTTCGCGGAGATTTTTCGGGGGACCCATCTCCATTATTGCCTTGGTTTTCTCAGGGTCTACATGGATACCCCGTGCAGTGATGATGAAACCTAAGAACTTTCCGCTGGATACGCCCAAGAACGACTTTGTAGGGTTCATCTTCAGATTGTGGGCTCGCATCAGGTCGAATACCGTTCTCAGATCTTACAGATGATCTTCCTTACGGCGACTCTTGACAGCGATGTCGTCGACGTAGCATTCCACTGTCTTGCACAAATGTTCTCTGAAAATGATACTCATGGCCCGCTGATATGTGGCACCAGCGTTCTTTAGACCGAATGGCATGACTGTGTAGCAGTATGTGCCGATCGGTGTTCTAAATGATGTGTGCTTCTCGTCGTCGGGGGACATCTTGATTTGATTGTATCCCGAGAATCCATCCATGAATGACATACGTTCGAAGCCGCATGTGTTGTCAATCATGATGTCCGTGATCGGGAGGGGAAATTCGTCTTTCGGACATGTCTCATTTAGATTACGGAAGTCGATGCAGATTCGGATCTTCCCGTTCTTCTTAAGGACCGGGACTATATTGGCGACCCAGTCAGGGTGTTGCTCCTCACGGATGAAGCCGCTGGCTATCAGCTTGTTGACTTCGGCTTCGATCGCATCCATGACACCTGGGCGGAAGCGTCGTTGTTGTTGTTTGACTGGCTTTGCATCTGGCCGTATGTTGAGTTTATGAAGAGCGATATCAGGGTCTAATCCCGGCATATCTTCGTAACTCCAAGCGAATACGTCAATATATTCTCTGATGAGTTCCAGCAATGATTCTCGTTCCTCGTCTGTTAGGCTTTTACTGACGAAGATTGGCTTTGGAGAGGATTCGGTGCCGAGGTCGACCTGCATAACTTCATCCTCTGTAGGAGGTTCTCTCAGCTCGAACCGCTTTTCCCATTGTGCGTCTAGCTGTTGGGCCTACGGCTCAAGCTCGAGGATTTCAGGAATGTCCTCGTCTTCTTCGTAAGCGTCGGCAAATGCCATGTTGACTGATAGGACTTGTCTGAATATGTCTCCAATGCTTGTGTCCGAGTCGGAAGTTGGTGACCCGGTTGAGTGTGACTGCCAGTCACATTCTTCATCTGAGCTTTCAGGGGTCGTAGTAGGCGTTACATACCCTAAACCGCATCGGGTTTTGTTATAGTAGTTCCGTGGTTTGCCCGCCGGAGCTGGCGACTTCAAAGGTAATCGTCGTCCAGTGCCGTAGTTCAGTCCTGGCGTTGTCTCTAGATCATACCCTTGTTTCTGCATGAGATATTTGGATTGAGGGCTATAGAGATACAGAGACAGTCTTCCAGCATCTGATCCGAGGTCGACTTCTTCCATGGCGAGGGGATGCGGGTTGTTCGTCCGGCCGAAGATGATTGGGTGGTCCCCTCCCTCGATTATTCGGTAAGCGTCTTCTACTGGAGTAAGTTGGATAGTGGTGTACACATTTGTCACCTGTGTATGTAGGTGAGTGCCTATACCGTGTTCCATAGCATACATTGTACATAACTTATCGAGCTCGGTGTAGTTCAAAGATAACCCTTTATTGATGAAGTAAGGTATCTTTTCTAGAGGGATTACATCATCTGCAGAAGGGGTATCGGAGTGGGCAGCCACATACTTGGCTAATTCTGGTTCTTCTTCGGCCACCCCCTGTATAAATGAAGACTGAGAGGCCGACCTAGTCAGCCTGATCTTCAGAGGCTCGACTGGCGGAGCAAATCGTGGAGTTGTTGGTAGACTAGCAACCCCCAATTTGGCATCTGACGTGGGGCGAAGAGTGGCTGTTTTGCTGGAAGTGTCAGACCTCGCATCGGGATGACGACCCTTCTTGGGAAGGCGTATCGTGAGCGGTTTGTCGGAGGGATTGAGCTTCTCCGTTTGAAGCTGACCGATTCTCGGTAGTCTGATGGTAAGTGGCCCTGGTGTGGGTCTCGGCGCTTGGCTAGACCTTGGCAGCCGGATTCTTATCTGTTCTTCTCGTGCCGATAGACTGATTGCGTCCTTACGCAGAGTAGCCGTAAGGGGTGCAGAATTGCCCGGTTTGCGAGCCTGGAGGTGGATCGTCAGAGGTTCTTCTGATCCTGTGGTTGTCTTGGTGTGCGCTTGTTCGTCTTCTTCGACCAAGTGCTTCTTTGATTTTTTGTATAGACAGGAGTCCGAGTAATAAGATTCGACCCCTTTGAAGGGATCGATATCGGCAAACTCTGTCCTCACGAAGCCGTGCTTATCGACATATTTGAAGCACTGGTGTAGCGTGGAAGGCACGATCATGTAATCGTGTATCCAAGGCCGTCCCAGAAGGATGTTGTAAGAAGTGTCGGCATCTATGACGTAGCAGGTGACTTCCGATTGGAGATCACCAATCTGACATTTCAAGCGTATCTTCCCTATTGGGTAGCTCATGCCCGAATTGAAACCGCTAATGGCGGTGCTTGTAGGTATCAGGCGATGCATCGGAATGCGAAGATGATGTAGCAGACCCTTCGGAATGATGCTTATGGAGGACCCAAGATCAATGTGCATTCGGTCCACTTTTGCGTCGCCGATGTATCCAGTGTAGTATAATGGGCGATCGTGCAGGTTAGTTTTGATGAGCATATCCTGCGAAGAGAAGACGATGTTGGGCATTGCTCCAGTACACGCACTATCTTGGAGTTCTGCAGGTTGATTATCTCCCGTGAGGTTAACCTGAGCCAAGTATGCGTCGGCATTTTGGAGCGCCTCGCTTAAAGCCGTGCGGATATCCTTCGAGAGCCTCAGGAGTTCATATAAAGATAATTTGGCCGGTGTATTGGCCAATTGAGCCAAGATATCGAAGTTGTAGGGCCTTTCCAGCCCCTGAGGTGTCTCCTTTCGGAGGGATTTGTCGAAGCGAGTCTCCTTCGGCCTAGGTTTGTCGGTCGTCGAAGGCTGAGCCGGTCCCGGAGTATCAACGGTTGTGGGCTGCTGATCATTAGTCGGATTCTCGGCCACTGGTTGGGCTTGTGCTCCAGATCGAGTAGTGACGGCTGAGACTTCCTCCTCCTCTGCCGAGGCGGTGCGGCATGATCTGACCTTTCCACTTTTCTTCTTAGAAGGCAGAGTGGGCTGAGTCACCTCGTGGACTAGGTCCGGATGGACCCACATCATTTCCCCTCGTGATGTGGTGAGGGGTACTAGGCCGGGAGTTTGATCATGGGCAGGCGGAAGATTAGCGATTTCCATCGTTGCCAGAGGGATAGGTATGACACCGTCTTGAGTCTTTGTTGGAGGGAAATTGTCGAATTGTACGGACACCATGTTGGCTGCTACGGTTACCTCCTCGAAGTCGATAGCCAGAGCGTTCGAATCGATGAGGTTCTGGATATACCGTTTCAGTTGGTAGCAGTCGTGCGTAGCATGGTGGACGTAGCGGTAGTAATGGCAGAACTTCGGGTTTTCCAAATCAGCCGGCCGAGGTTCCCGTCTTGGTGGAGGAAGCTGAATTTTATCTCCTTGTATAAGCATGTCCAAGATAGGCTTGACGTGTCTGTCTTCGAAGGAATAAGTGATTTGAGGCCATTGTTTGTCTGCCGGCTATGGCTCGGACTTCTGGGCTGTATCGGTCACCATAGCCTGCTTGCCTCTGTTGTCCCGGCTGTTGGAGGGGCTACCCCCGTTATCGTTGCTGGTGTTGGGACGCTTGCCCTTGTTCTCTCCCTCCGAGATATGCAATCCCAGTTGGCGAGCCTTCTTCAATCGTTCTTCAGCACTTGTAGCACTGATGATAAAAGCCTTCCAGTCCTTGAATTGACTTTCGCCCATCCAGAGACTAATTGTTGGGAGTAGTCTCTTTTGGCAAATTTCAATCAAGGAAGAGTCCGGGTTGCCAGATGGTAACTTCATTGCGGTTTGACGAAACCGCTCAATGTAATTCCTCGTCAGCTCTTTCTCTCCCTGAACGACGTCCATGAGGGTAGACATCGTGACGTCTTGCCCTACCTCATAGAACCTCTCCAAGAACAAGCGCTTGAAGCCAGCGAAGGAGTGGATGCAATTATCTGGTAGGTTGCGGTACCAGTCGAAGGCGACTCCTTCCAATGCCCCAATGAATAACCGCGTGAGAATAGCGTCGTCATGGGGCAGATGGTCGGTAGTGACCTCAAAATAAGTGATGTACTGACTTGCTGAAGTCTTGCCATCATATGGGTTGATATTGAACGGCTTATATCTTGGTGGAAAGGGAACATCCCTCCATTCAGCAGGATATGGTTGCCGTATTCTGAGGCCCTAAGAGTTTTCTCGGGCGTGGAACATTGCTCGGAGCTCCTGAACCTCTCTCCTTACTTTTCGGGCCTCATCTGTCGCGGTAGGGGCCGTTATCTCGGGAGTATTATTGTCCGGGTTTGGTGCCGCTGAATTTGAATCTATGTTGTTTGTGGGACCCGTGCTTGTCTGGCCAGGTGTCACTCCCTGCAGAGTAGGAAGCGCCGCTTTGATCTCGTCCACAGACTTGACCAAGGCGTGCTGTATGGCCTCCAAAGTGTCAATGCGTCGGCGATCATCGGAACCACCTTGGCTGTTGTCCGTCATGAATACCGTTCTTACGTGAGGAGTGACGGAAGGGACGGTAGAAGACGTGCCTTCCGAGTCGTATCCGTGCATCGAGAAATCATCGGAATACGTGGGGATGTTCTCTTCGGGTTCGGACTCGGAGGGAATAGTACCCCCAGCTTCGGAGCTTGCTTCGTCTTGAGAGTCATGGATGTCCTCGGGGGTATCAGCATCTGTTGTACCCGACGGGAGGGTTGTTTCTCTGGGCTCGTCTCCTTGAAACATCGGATTATTGTGGATGTTCGAAGGAGTACCACTCCTAACTCTTGCAACCCCCAGGGTTGGGGATGATGAATCTCCTGTCGCAGTAGATTTCGTCTTCGAACGGGTGTGTTGGTATACTCCGGTGGAGGGCAACCGTTTAGACGACGGTTTCTTAGCTGTAGCAGTCGATACCTTCGGGCTGTAGATGCTTGTCTTCTTCCCTCTCCCCTCAGCGGGGACTTTCCGCGCGGAATTGCAGGAGGCGACAGGAGGTGCCTCGTTTTCCGAGCCCGGATGTTGTAATCTTTGGAAGACGGATGGCCGGTCTTCCGTTACTGTCGTGTTGTTACAGCAGCAGTTGACGATAATCTGGGTGCAGCGAAGTCCGTGTGAGGACTCCTTGCACACTGAAGCTCCTTCTCTTTCCTTGCGTTTGTGGAAGATCGCCTCACGCAAGTCTGAAGAACCATTTTGTCCGCTCGCCGCCGGGGGCTGGACTCGAGTGATCTTGTACAACTTTTCATCAGAGGCCCGTGTGATAATCAGCGGGACGCCCTGATAGTCAGAAGTTGGGGCAGCAGTCTGGGTTTGATGAGCCCGCGCTGCCCTAGACTTTTTCTTCTTAGCACTTGTGGGTGCGTAATAGGAAGAGTCCACATTGGGTATCACAGAGTCTGGATTATTATCCAGAGAATGATCGGAGTCAGGACCGTATGAGAGCCGGTCGAAGACTGATCGAGAGAAGCGAGAAGTGGATGCTATGCGGCTGTGGTTGGAAACCGTGCAGGCTGTCTGCATGCGGCTGTCTTCTGTTGTCGGATGAGTTCTTATGCGGTTAGGAGTCACGCCCGTGCAGGCTGTTCGCATGCGGTTGGTATCTGTGGCCGCATGGGTTTTCTGCAAGCGGTTGACTTTACTAGCCGCATGAATTTTATCCATGCGGTTGGGAACTGTAGCCGCATAAGTTATGCGGCTGACAGAAGTGGCCGCATGAGTTTTCTTCATGTGGTTGATGGTTGTGGCCGCATGGGTTTTCTTTCGGCGGCTAATACCCTTCTGCGGTTCAGATTGAGCAGAGTCCCTCTTTAACTCTGCAAGTCCAGCATCATAGTGTTTTCTTCTGCCGGACTTGGGGACAGCAGAGTTGTCTGCGATCTGAAGTGGGGCCGCAGGAGAGTCCTTTTCGCCGTCTTGAGCGACCGAGGGTATCCCATCGAGGGCTTGAGGAGGAGCAAATGACTTTGGCCTCCACTCTTTACGAGCCTTCGTGGTGCGGGTACATTTCTGGACCGGGCCAGCGCTGCCTTCAGAGAGCATCTCTTCGAACGCATGTTGGTCGAAGCGAACGACCATCTTCTGTTGTGTGGAGCCAAGTTTGGCTGCATCCGATTGCGTCACCAACTCCTCAGCCGTGGAGAAGTTAGTCCCCAGCAGAGTCGCCATCGTGTTTGCCATTGATTGTAAAAGAACAGAACAATTATCGGAGGACTGAACTTAGACTCACAATACAAACTCGCTCGTACAAAGAAAGCCTAGGGACGAAAACCTAGGTACAGCAGACTAAGTACGATTGTTTATTTTTGATTCTGGGGGTGACGATAGAGGCTCGGGAAAGCGACGGCCGCTCTGCCTTACTCCTTGGACGATCGGTATGCAGCCCTGGCTCGGGGAAGATCTGCTCGGCGTTGATGAAAAAATGCTCTTCTTGCTCTCCTCGGGTTGCTCTCCTGGCTTCTCTCTCTCTGTGATTATCAAGAAATGGGGGAGCTCTCTCTGTGTATATCTCTCTCTTCTTATTTTTTTATTCTTTTGTTGCCGACCTTTTTTTTGCAAGGGAATGATGCTGACTATTTATAAGAGTGGGGTGCGATCATTAGGGTTTGCTAATGATTATCTGTTTGGAATGTCGACGCTCCTTCATTCTATCTGAACCCTTGATCCTGATTATAGTGAATCTCGGCCATTAATGCGGATAGCACCAAATCTTATGAGCAGTTAATGTTGACTGCTTTAAATCTTCGTGATTGATTCTGTCAATATTTGATTGCTCGTCACGTGTCCCATTGGCTTGATGATAAATGATATGCCCTGATCTCAGCAATTAAGATGATAATGTCAAATATTCTTGTTAGGATTCAGTTGAATCTTTGATTGATTCAATGCCACATGTTTTAATCGTAGATCCTGCCAGGGCCGCATAGGATGGATAATACTTGAATCGCAGGGAGATACCCCTCATGAGCCGCATGAGTCAATGCCTCATCGAGCCGCAGGGGACGAACTTTCCGTGAGCCGCATATGCGTAGTCTCTGCGAGCCGCAGGGGACGAACTTTCCGTGAGCCGCATATGCATAGTCTTTACGAGCCGCATGAGCTAGCATTGTATTGAGTCGCAGGGATTGAGCTCTCAGTGGGCCGCATATGGCTGATTTCTGCTAACCATATAGAGTGACTTCTTCATGAGCCGCATGGAGCTGTTTTCCATTTAAGCCACATGAGAGTTGCCTCGTGGCAACCTAGGATTGCTGACGGTTCGGGTCAGAGATCTTCTTCCTTTCCCGAAAAGTTTGTCATTATGGCAGAGCCATTATGACACTTTATGTCAGAGCAGTCACAGTCGTCAAGTCGTGTCAGAGCATTAAATGAGGCCACCATTCAAATGGTCGTCTGTAGGGAAGGATCACAAGGGGACACGTGGCATCGATCGAGCCGCATAGTCCTGCTGAACCGTATGCACTTTTCGAGCCGCATGAGACTGAGAGTCTTCTTTTGAACCGTATGAGACAGCTCCCATATGAGCCGCATGGGCTTCATATCCGGAGCCGCATGGACCATTATTCTGATATTTTCCATGCTTCTACACTTATAGCAGAACCTGGGTCAATAAGAATATGATCTATCTTCATCGTATCAATATAACCGGTGTAGTAGAGAGGCCGATCATGTAGATTACTCTCCAGAAGCATGTCGTCTTATGTAAAGGTGATATTTGGGATTATCTCCAATACACTATTACAATGTAAGCAAGTGGCAGGTTCTGCGTCCGGCTTTTTTAATTGTGCAAGACAAGATTCAGCCTGTAGAAGTGCTTCACTTAACGTCTCCCGAGTTTCTTTGGAAAGACGTAGAAGTTCAAAGAGGGACATTCTAGCTGGAGTATTAGCAAGTTGAGCTAAAATGTCAAAGCTATAAGGCTTCTGAAGCCCAAGAGGAGGGGACTTCTTGATTGGTTTATCAAACCGAACTTGTTGCTTACCTTTCTCAATAGCTGTGGGCTTGGAAGGAGTAGGTACCCCTGGTGTGATTGAAGGAACAGGTGCCGTGGATGATTCTTTTTCAAAAGAAACATCAGCAGCGTCTTTATTAGCAGGAGAGACATCAGGAATATCCTCAAGATTCTTGGAATAATCCTTCAGATAAGGTTTTCCTGTTCGAGTAGCACCAGCAAGTGCTTCTTCTTTATCTTTTGGCTCTATGTCAGAGGTAGATCCGAGAGAAATCATGTGACATGACTTAATTTTTCCATCTTTTTTAGACTTTCGAGAAGTAGTCTTTTGAGGAAGAGGAGATTCAAAATCTGCCATTAGATCAGGATGAATCCACATTATTTCTCCCGTTTCTATAGTGATTGGCACCAATCCTTTAGATTGTGGAGGAGGAATATTCACTATTTCCAGAGTTGCCTTGGGAATAGGAATAATCCCATTTTCAAGAAGTTGAGGAGGGAAATCTCCAAATTGCATAGAGACAACATTGGAAGTGACAGTCTTCTCTTTTGGAGTAAGAGAGATAGCTCCAGATTTGATCATTTCTTGGATCTTTCCTTTCAGTACATAACATGTACGAAGTGTGTGACCCAACATTCTGTGGTACGGACAGTATTTGGGGTGATCTGTCTTACCAGCTTCGTCTGGTTTCTTGATTTCAGGTAACTGTATTTTATTACCTTTCAGCAGACATTCAAAGATACCTTGGACATCATCGTCATCAAAAGAGTATTCTTCTCTGGGACGAGGTGTTCTTGGTTGTTGAGTTGTAGAGGTAGGAGAAGCTTGAACAGTTGATGCATCTTTACTATGAAGGTTCACTTCAAGAGTTTCTTTCCCCTTACGGGTATTGGATTTAGCATTATTGTTAGTACCTTGACCTGTTTCTTTAGGAGACATCTGCACTCCTAAACCTTTGAAGGTTTCAGCACTAGTTTCTGCGGCCTTGGCACTAACTATAAAAGAAGGCCAATCTTGAAATTGAGTTGATCATGTCCACATGCTGATAATTGGTAGCAAATTTGATTTGCATGTGTCGATGGTGACAGCATCAGGAGTTCCAAGAGGCATCTTCAAAGCTTCTCTTCGAAACCGTTCAATGAAATCCTCCGTAGTTTCATTGTTCTTCTGCTTGATTCTTATGAGAGCAGACATAGTCATGTCATTGAGCCCTTCATAGAATCGTTCAAGAAACATTTGTTTGAAACCAGCAAATGAGGTAATGCACCCATCAGGGAGGCTTCTATACCAATCATAAGCTGTTCCCTTGAGGCATCCAACAAACACCCGAGTAAGGAGGGCGTCACTTGGTTGTAATTGATCAGTCATCACTTCAAAATGATTGATGAATTGACTTGGAGAAGTGGTTCCATCATAGAATGAGATAGTAGGAGGTTTGTACTTAGGAGGGTAAGATACTTGCTTACATTCTATCGGGTAAGGTTGTTTGATACCTAACCTTTGCAAACCATCTTTCTGTTTGAATGCCTCAAATTGAGTTCTGAGGTTCTTCAATTCTTCGGTAACAACTCCGGAAGATTGTGGAGTTGTAACTTGCTGAGTATAATTGGGAGGAGGGACTGTAGCATATGTACCACCCCCAGCTCCAGACTGACTAGGAGTGGATTGTACAGGAACATTAGATTGTACCCCCGGAATAGTAGAAGGTTCCAGGGTTGGAGCAACAGGAGTATCTAGTACCACTAGTGGTACTGTCTGTTGGACTTGCTGAGTTTGATGCTGAGCTTGCATAAAAGTGTGCATAGCATTCAATGTATCTGCCATAGCTCGCAACTGTTGTTCCAAAGAAGAAATCCTCTGTTCATGAGCTTCGGTGCTAGTCGAAGGTTCATGATTGCCGTCTACTATGTAAGTGGTAATCATTCGAGGAATGGACGATGAAACTGTTTGTTCTGAATCATCGCTGTGAGAGTCAGAATCTTTCCCGGGGTTGTTACAGGAGTCAATGCTGGAAAATGGACTCTCCAAGGAAGTCCTCTGTGATCTCTGAATTAGCACTTGGATGAGAGGAAGAAGAGACCCTGGCTAAAGCTCCAGTCCTGGATCGGGTGCCGAGGTAAACACCATCTTCAGAATCTGATATAGCATCAGACCGCATGCTACCCCCAATATTTCTAGAGGTCATGTTGACAGAAGCAAACAAAGGCTCATCTTCATCGGGCATAGATTCATACTGAATCCGATTGAAGACAGATTGTCGTTTATTTTGACATCTGCATTGTATTGTGACTCTCGGCTGGAAGTCACATTCATGATCAACATGGTTCTGAACCATTGATCGACATCTGTACTGAATTATGACTCTTGGCTGAAATTCACATTCAGCATGATCCATAGAATTGTTCCTTTTCTTCTGTTGAAGGTGTTCTCTTAAGTCTATCTGTGAAGATCGAGATATATATTTTTGGTTCTTGGATCTTAATGGCTCTTGATTATATAGAGAATGGTTAATATGAGCCACATAATTTCTAGCATACTCTGCATCTGGATCTCTTATCTTTGTATCCGATTGGTGTAGTTTCTTAACACCAGAAGTATTTCCCAAACGGGTTGGATTCAGTTTGGCTCTTAGATCAATTGGAGGTAATACATTGGTTTCAGAAACTTGGAGCTTTCCTTCCAATGATCTGGATATCTGCAGAGAAGGAAGAATAGAACCACCCCCTTGACTAGGAGTTGGTAATAGACCCTCTTTTCTAGACAAATTCTGTGCCAAATTTGAAGAAGTCATAGGAGAAAACACTAAGGAATGTTTCTTCTTAGACTTATTCAAGTTTTGAGACATAAAATGTCCAAAAGGAAGAGTAGTCAAAAGACCATCTCCTTTTCTTTGACTAATAAAATTATCAGTCAAAGCTGTTCCTGAAGTAAAAACTTCAGGAGCAGAAGAAATAACTAAAGAGTTATTCCTTTTCAAAAGGACATTGTGAGCCATTTGTGGAGAAGTTCTAACAAGACCACCCTCAGTTTTAACAGAATTTGGTAAAGAAGAAGAGATAGCTAAAGAGCTATTCTTTTTAGATGAAATACACGCTGAAACAGGTTTAGCTAAGGAGCCAGTACTGTCAGCGTGACTTTTGAATGTGGGATTACACACTGGAACAGATTTGGCTAAGGAGCCAATACTGTCAGCGTGATTTTTGACTTTGGAAATACACGCTGAAACAGACTTGGCTAAAGAGCCAATACTGTCAGCGTGATTTTTGACTTTGGAAATACACGCTGGAACAGACTTGGCTAAGGAGCCAGTACTGTCAGCGTGATTTTTGAATGTGAGATTGCACACTAGAACAGATTTGGCTAAAGAGCCAGTACTGTCAGCGTGACTTTTGACTACTGTCTTCTTCGAGCACACAAGAGTGTGCGTGCTCGCAGTAAAGTCTTTGCCAGTGTTTGGAGTAGACACTGTGGCAGAGACTTCACTGTTGACTGCCAACGGATTCTTAGGGACATAGACAGAGTGTCCCTTCGACTTGGCAGTGGTGATGAAGGCTGGAGTGAGTTTACCACCCTTGGCCCGCCGCATTTCTTCGTAGGCGAGTTGATCGAACTTGATCGTCATCACCTTCTTCGTCGAGCCGACTGACGAAGCGTCGCATTGAGTTGTTGCCATCTCAGAAGAGGAGATGGTTTTCCCCAGCAGAGTCGCCAATTTGTTTTCCATAAATAAATTCACTTTATTTATTGTGTTTCTGGGAAAATTACAACTGTGGGAATCCGATCTAGAAGACGATCGCTTTATCCCTTGGACTATGCGAAGAAGAAAAGCTCTCAAAATTTTGACAGTAATTTAGATAACTATGTATCTATACAATGAATAAGAAAAAGAACTCTATTTATAGAGTCAGAAATAATAACTGAAAATATAACTGTCTCCACAGCCTGTGCCTAGTTAAAAATCACGCAGGATTCAACATACGCAAGGTTGTGGGCAGTTACTGGACGTGACCCGTAACTATTGGACACATGGCAATCGTGCATGAGTCGTGTGCAAGTTACAGGACACGCAGGTGAGAGATCAGTGGCATGGCTGCCACGTACTCCAATTTGATGAAATTCACGCAGATTTGTTGAAGACGAAATCCACGCGAACTCAGTGTAGAAAGCTTCAAAATCCACGCAAACTTGGGGCAAGACGCTTCAGGATCCACGCAGACTTGGGGCAACGAGCTTCAAAAATCCACGCAGTCTTTAGGGAGAAGACTCCAGAATCCACGCAAACTTGAGATGAAGAGCTCAAAATACACGCAGACTTGAGATAGGACTGTCAGCTATCTTGATTTAGCGTGCCTCGACTGACACAAAATCTCTGACGGTGATTGCTTTTGTCAGTCGCATTAAATGACAATAAGGCTTCTTGGTACGCCACTTTGACAAAAGCTGAGTCTTATTGAAGAAGATTTCGAAAATCACGCAATAGGCGGCTGTGATCTCTCGAATTCTGTGCATACGTGGCATACGAAGAGACGTTCTTCGACTGTCGTGCTGTCAGTCATAATTACACTTCTGACAAATGATGAGCTATCTCTAGCGTGACTTTTAAATATTTGTCTTGATCAACTGAGCGTGACTTTTAACTCTGTCCTGATCAACTCAGCGTGACTTTCATTTTTGAGGCCTACAGTATGTCACTCAAATAGTGTTGTGGTAAGTCATATGAAAATTTTTGCTAAATATTTATTACATTAATCCTCACATTAGTATATAGGCATCCACCAAAAACATGGGAGGGCCCTATAATCCTGGGCAAAACCAATCCACCACATTTTTTTTGTTTTCATATGAGTCGGTTTATATTTCGGGCCCACCTCAGACTAATCCAACTCATATGAGCTCTTATTTTTTTGTTGTGCTTCTAGTTCTGCCTCGCCTATAATAGTCCATAAGTGGCCATTCAAGTAATTAAAGACTTAGAACAAAAATTTTGTGTGATTCAAACCATCCATATATCCGATCCATTAACAAGATGAATAAGAAATGTTACTGTTTTGTTAGCCTTATACAGAAATACAATATAATATTCGATAACTTACGTGTAGTTTTTTTTGTTATGAGTAGTTATATAATTACATTTTCTTTGGTAGCACGTAAATAGTGTTGCAAGAGTTATAAATAATATAATTACTTGGAATGATTTTGATTTGATTAGGATGATTGCTCGTCACTTAAAGATCTTAACTAAGACTAAACTAAAAAGAAGAGACAATACTATTTACACAATGATGAAAAATGTCAATAACAATTACTTCACATCCTTGCAAATAGGATATTGAAAAATTAAAGAGTGGCAGATAATGTTAGAAAATATTGCTCTTCTTGTGAAGCCTATGACTTTTATTTTATTTTTAATGTCCATGTTTTATATTGTTTGGTGAGCCTTTTGTTTTTAGCCCATAACATAAGCCTTGGTATCCAAAACCCGAAGCCCAAAACCCATTAGACTTACCCATTATCCCACTCCAACATTTCTTCAGAAGATCAGAAACCCCACAGAACGTTCACAATCTCATTTTCCAAAAAAAATTCATAACTTCCTCCTCCCTCCACCAAATCCAAATCCGAGACCACCACCGCGCTCCCCTTGCCGCCCTCACCGATTCCAGACCCCACTCCTCCACCTTCCGAGCCCGTCCCCGGCGCCTCCCGCGCGCCCTCCGCCGGCGCCGTCGTCTCCCGCGCGTGCTCCGTCGCCGCGTGTCTTCCCCACATGCCCGCCCGTGTGCGCGCACGTGTCCGTGCTCGTCATTTCGAGTCCGAGGCCTCCCCTCGGTACTCCTTCGTGCAAGTTTGGGTAAACTCTTCCTATTTCTCTCTGTCATTTTCTTCACAGAAATTTATTTGTCATTCTGGCCGTAGAGTCTATCACGTAGATTATTATTTTGGTTATGTATAATTTTTTTATTAGGTTATGTGGTTTAATATTTTAGCTTTCCGTGTTGTAATTAGCAATGTGGTAATAATATACATATTAGAAAACTTTATACATGTTTATTTTGGTATTAATTGATTTATGGATTATCCTTATAAATTTAAAATATGGTTTAAATGATTTAATTGGTTTAAATTAAAGTTATGATTATCTTTTAATTTAATGTTAAGTTGTAGAGATTTTTAAACCAGATAATGATTAATATTTTGTTTACAAAATATTAGTTAAATAAATATTTGTTTAAAAGTTATTATCTTTAAAATAAAAGTTTGGTTAAGTAAATGTATAAAAAAAATAGATTTCGTTAAATGATTATATATATATATATATATATATATATATATATATATATATATATATATATATGTGTGTGTGTGTGTGTGTGTGTGTGTGTGTGTGTGTGTGTGTGTGTGTGTGTGTGTTTTCCTTTTAAAGATGATTTCTGATCAAGAAGGTTTTATAAGGAGAATTAATATAATAAAAACTAATATTTATTTAAAAAGGTTATTTTGGTAATGGTATTTAATATTAAAATCCGAAAACCTTTTATATTAACTTTAAACCAATATTTTGGTAAGAAAACGTATTTTTGTGCATTTATTATTATCTATGTTTAAAGGTAATTTTTTACATAATTTATGAAATGTCTAAAAGACATATTTTATGAAAATTATTCTGATTAAATAAATTCTATTTTAAAATGTTATTTAAATAAAAACTATTTTCTTACGAAAATTACTAATTTCGAGAAATTTATTTTAAAGTATTTTTTTCTATTAATTAATTTGTGGTAAGGGCATAAGTCCAGTTTTTCTTTATTTTTCTGTGACCCTGTATTGTATAGCTTAGATTTTCTATTTCTTTTCTGGGTTGGTTATTTGCGTAGCTAGACGTATAAATTATAATTGGGTATTAATTATTTTGTACAAAATTAATAAGATTTTCTCATATAAAGTTAATGAATAAAGATTCCTAATAATTTAAACAACTTCATGTTTTCTCACTTAAAAGACCACTTAGTTTTATATATATATTATTAAAAATACAAAGTCTTGCCAATTAAAGTGTAATTGCTATTTTCTCCAATAAATCAATAATCGGTTATTCCGTAAATTGATAACAATATAGTTTACGACGTTAGACAGATTTCGTTAGATTAATTAAATAACTTAAAACCTGACTAGGGTCTGTTTCTAAAAATTGCAACTAGCACACCTAGATTTGGCTCATCTATGTTTCTAAGTCAGGATTCTCAGCTGTAGGATTTTAAGGACGTATTTGACTTCCTCCCCATGTACCGACATCATGTTCCAGTCATTAACAAAGGCAAGTTACGGTTATGTTTTCTTGCATTTTATTTTGTAATTGTCATGTTGCATGCTTAAATCACATTGCTACACGGAACCCTCTCCTAGGGTTCAAATATTGATTGATATTGATTGTGGAAATATTTGGGGAATAGTGTAGCGTTTATGAAATACCCCTCATATTGCATATTGTTATTGTGCGAGCTTACCCCTCTTAAACACGGGGATAAGCCGTATCGCGTCGCTAAGATGCTATTGTACAACCCAAGTCGGTCATAGACGTTACCTATTCAAATCACATTGTTTCAAATACTGAATTGCTGAAAATTACTGAAAAATATTGTTCAAAGTATTTCAACTGTTTAAAATTGCATCTTTCCATTATTATTTAGAATGTCGGATTATGTACTCGTACTTGCTCCTTTCCTGACTGGATTCCCCAAATAGGTGATGTTGATGATGCTGAGCTATTGCTCAATAGCTACTATGATCCGGTATTATATCATGTGGTGTTGCTAGAGTCCCTCTTAGAGGACGCAGAACCAGAGGCTGATGAACCGATCGTTTAGCTAGTTGTTTTCCTCGTTATCTAGTCTATTTGTGTTAGAGTTATAGATTTTGGTTTCGGTATTTTATTTCAGTACTTTCAGTTTCAGTTTGTACTTTGCAATTGTTGAATAAAAAGTTTTTAAATATTCGTAAATTCGTGTTGTGACAAAATACAAATGAATGTTGTTGTGAATACCTGCAAATAGAACAGCTTACTGCCGCCGTCTCACAACGGTGAAGGCTGGGCATGATCCGATTCGACCCAACAATTTGGGATCGGGTCGTGACATATTTTTAGTGGTGGTCCATGCAGGTCCAAAACAACAACTTAGGTAAACATATCTAGAAACAATTAGAATACTAGAATATTGATTTGTCACAACATAGGACCGAATTATCTATATATAGGTAACTATTTTTGCTTGCTTATAGAACGGTAGGTTACCTTGTTTACGCTTGCCCCTAAACTTGCCAGACTATGAAGACAACCTGACCTATGCCTATCAGTCGGTTCTAACAAGATCTTGTTTTCTATGCATGACGCAAGAAAACATGACAAGATAATCGTAGTAGTACATTGAGCAGTGGGAGGCTGCTCGAACCAGACCAGGACCATAAGAGCTAATGATACCTAGAATTATTGATTAGCACTATATGATACCCTACCGAAGCATAACATATTACCCCTTGATTACACTTTTTTTTCTGGCCAATATCTTTTCCAAAGTCATGTCTCTCCTACGATACAATTTCTGAAAAATTTTAATCTTAATGAGAATGTATGTAAGGTGGTATTTATCAAGGATATATTGATGATTAAGAATTGGAAGAATATAATTTTGGAATACCTATATATATATATATATATATATATATATATATATATATATATATATATATATACAAAAAAAAAAAAAAATATATATATATATATATATATATATATATATATATATATATATATATATATATATATATACATGGTGAACAGAGAGTCTACTATATTCACCACGTTACAATATAGGGCCGAAATTATTTATTTTAAAATATTTTGGCTTGCTTATAGTTTTATAGGTTACCTTGCTTACGTTTGTACCTAAACCTTATCTAGATTAGGCCGATCGTATGATGGTATGTTTTACTGCCTATTTTATTTTCTAGATTTTTGATATATTTTAGTGTCCCATGGCTTTGGGATTATTTTCTTCCATATCTTTATCAGATTCTAGCATACTTTAAGATCCATACTCTTTTGCCTTTTTTTGGACTAAGATTAGATTTTTTTTCAATCTCCTTCTTTAGCAAACCTATTTCCAACTTCTCCATTTGTTGATCAAATCTTACTCCTCTATCTTTATTTAGAATCTAGATCCAATCACTATTTAGTGTTTCAAATTCTTCTATAGCAAACCTAATAAACTCTTATCTACCCAAAGTATTTCTACGACTAGTATATCCAACCATTTCTCTTGACCTTATTTCCAATTGACTTTCTCAGAACCGATTTTGAACCGAATTCTTTTGGAACCATAAAGCCCTAAGGTTAATTGTTACCAAAGAATTGGTTCAACTTAGCTGGTTCACATATCTCCCAAGGGAACTATTTTCTAAAAAAATAATTCCAATATGGATTGATATTTTCTAAGTTATTCCAAGTACCGAAAATATTTTTATTTGTTGATTTTCTCCACTCAACTCGAAACCTTACTCTCCCTAGACAACTTCTTGATCAATTCAAGGCGTAAGAAGCTTTTAAACTCAATGCTTGAGTATCATGAAGCACGAACGGTCAGAGAATCGCTTTCGTCCTAATATTAAATTTCTTTTAGTCATTGAAAAACTTTTTGAATTGTTGAATTATCCCTTTGAAATTTCCATGGACAAAGTTAAGAAAATATTCAGTGACCTAATATGGCTTCGCACATATGCGTCGCAACCATCTATTTGAATTATAGAAACTGCGAGTATACTGCAGCTAGTTGCGCACTGGTGGGACATAGACTCTAAGTTGAAGTGATTCAGGTGTTGATAGATTTTTTGGATATTATTGAGATTACGTCCTAAATGCATCAAATTTGTCTCCTATGTTGTTCAGCCAGAAAATGGATAAAGTTGATAGACTACTCGAAAACCTATTACTATTCAAGTTATGGAGCCAAAATTTTACTGCAGTCAGGTGCACTCTGACGAGGCATGAATTTGAGGCAAAGTGACTTCGGATATATTTGGGTTTTCGAATATTATTAAGACTATATCCATAATATGGTTGTCTTTTCTACACCATCAAATTATTCTGACTATTGTCCGATTAGAGGATTTGTATTTCTAGCAGCTTTCCATTTTCAGACATCTCTTATCACAGCCAGAAAGGATAGATTTTCTATAAAATTGTAATTGATTTTTCCTAGAACTTATTAGGACCATATCAATCTCTATTGGCTCAATCTCTTTCCTGTTTCAACCTTAGTACGTTGTATATATATATATATATATTATTTATTTATTTATTCATTTATTTATTTAGTATTATTATTATTATTTTTTTAGTTACATATTTTGGAAGCTGTAGATAGTTGTTGTTAGCTTTATATATTAAATAGTTGATATACATCTTGTGGATGACCATATGTATATAGTTGATAGCTATATGCGGGGGAAAACATAGATTGTTACTTATCTCATTCCTTGTAAGAGATCCTTGGGATTAATATTAGATAGCTAAAGAGTAGAAAAGGTAGAATAATACCTTGAGTAAGCTAGTCTTGAGAGAGTGGTATATCTTAGCTTGTGACTTATTTGGGTTAAAATCGGTAGTGCTCACTAGTGCCTAAATCTCATTCAAGCAAATGAAGGTATTTGACGATTTTGAATTTTATGATTAAAGGAAGAGTTATAGAAGATAGAGGAAGATGTAGGTAGAGTTAGCGAGGAAGGTATAGGATTTGGTAATGTTCTTCCATGGAGGAAGTGAATTTGGATAATATATATAAACATGTGAATATAATGATCAAGTAAAGGAACACTTAACGAGGATCAACTCTTATGGTTAGATGACTACTATACCAAGAAGGGACGGATATAGCCATGGAAGGAATAACACGAACAATGGAATGATAGGTTCTAGAGAAGGAATAAGCAGAGAGGAATTGAGATAAGACCATTGGCATACAACGATGGATGAAAAATTGATTTAGGTGATTTATGGTTCCATATATATATTTTATTTTAATACCTTGGCAGCTGCCTTAGTTTTCTGTAGATCCTGAGAGTTCAGCTAGTTTAGCATGTTAGAGTGGTTTTTGCATGTGTATTAATAAGATTTTATCTTGTAAGTCATTTTATTTTTGCATACCCTATCTTTTGACACTTGAAATAGTGATACAATATTCTTTCTATTCTCCTTTGATTATCACTCAGTTCTTAACGAAAATATCATATCCGATTACATTTCCATCATAGTTATATTATTATAATCACCATCGCTATCATACTATCATACAACTTGTTGATTTTTCCTGCATCACAAACCCTTATAACCCATTCTAATTTGATTTGGAATTTTTAGTCTCTCATCTCATAAGATTATATTATTTTATGCTTTCTCAATAAACTGTTGATGTTCGTTTCTTTTCTGTCTTTTCTCTTTCACGAGACCTCGTTTGATTTTCTCCTATTTTATGATCACATTTTAATCATACCTAGATTTTTCTCGTTCCTCAATTTTTTTTTATCACAACAAAATTTATATCTCTATCTCAGATCATATCTAGATAATTCTGATCGTACCTATATTTTTATCATTGTACCTAGTAATCATGCCTAGAATTCGATCATGTCTGATGATTTAAATTTTGCTTTTGATCAAGCTAAGTGATTTTGATTGTACCCCGACTCTCGTCTTAAAATTTCGAGGATGAAATTTTTTAAGGAGGGAAAGTTGTGAAGCCTATGACTTTTATTTTATTTTTAATGTCCATGTTTTATATTGTTTGGTGAGCCTTTTGTTTGTAGCCCATAACTTAAGCCTTGGTATCCAAAACTCGAAGCCCAAAACCCATTAGACTTACCCATTATCCCACTCCCCGGTTCTCTCTCAGATCCGCTCTCCATGCCCACGTCCTCTCCTTCTTCATCTCACGTAACATTTCTTCAGAAGATCAGAAACCCCACAGAACGTTCACAATCCCACTTTCCACAAAAAAAATCCACAGCTTCCCCCTCCCACCACCAAATCTAAATCCGAGACCACCACCGCGCTCCCCTTGCCGCCCTCTCCGATTCCAGACCCGACTCCCCCACCTTCCGAGCCCGTCCCCGGCGCCTTCCGCGTGTGCCGGCGCCGGCGTCTCCCGCGCGTGCTCCGTCGCCGCGTGTCTTCCCCACGTGTCCGCCCATGTGCGCGCACGTGTCCGTGCTCGTCATTTCGGCGTCATTCCGAGTCCGAGGCCTCCCCTCGGTACTCCTTCGTACAAGTTTGGGTAAACTCTTCCTATTTCTCTCTGTCATTTTCTTCACAGAAATCCATTTGTCATTCTGGCCGTAGAGTCTATCATGTAGATTATTATTTTGGTTCTGTAGAATTGTTTTATTAGGTTATGTGGTTTAATATTTTAGCTTTCCGTGTTGTAATTAGCAATGTGATAATAATATACATATTAGAAAACTTTATACATGTTTATTTTGGTATTAATTGATTTATGGATTAACCTTATAAATTTAAAATATGGTTTAAATGATTTAATTGGTTTAAATTAAAGTTAGGATTATCTTTTAAATTAATGTTAAGTTGTAGAGATTTTTAAACCAAATAATGATTTAATATTTTGTTTACAAAATATTAGTTAAATAAATATTTGTTTAAAAGTTATTATCTTTAAAATAAAATTTTGGTTAAATAAATGGTATAAAAAAATTAGATTTAGTTAAATGATTATATTTTTTATAAATGGTATAAAAAAATGATTAGTTAAATGATTATATATATATATATATATATATATATATATATATATATATATATATATGTATATATATATATATGTATATATATATATATATACATATATATATATATATATATATATATATAAATGTTTTTCTTTTAAAGATGATTTCTGATCAAGAAGGTTTTATAAGGAGAATTAATATAATAAAAACTAATATTTATTTAAAAAGGTTATTTTGGTAATGTATTTAATATTAAAACCCAAAAACCTTTTATATTAACTTTAAACCAATATTTTGGTAAGAAAACGTATTTTTGTGCATTTATTATTATCTATGTTTAAAGGTGATTTTTTACATAATTTATGAAATGTCTAAAAGACATATTTTATGAAAATTATTCTGATTAAATAAATTCTATTTTAAAATGTTATTTAAATAAAAACTATTTTCTTACAAAAATTACTAACTTCGAGAAATTTATTTTAAAGCATTTTTCTATTAATTAATTTGTGGTAAGGACATAAGCTCAGTTTTTCTTTATTTTTCTGTGACCCTGTATTGTGTAGCTTAGATTTTCTATTTCTTTTCTGGGTTGGTTATTTGCGTAGCTAGACGTATAAATTATAATTGGGTATTAATTATTTTGTACAAAATTAATAAGATTTTCTCATATTAATTTAATGAATAAAGATTCCTAATAATTTAAACAACTTCATGTTTTCTCACTTAAAAGACCACTTAGTTTTATATATATTATTAAAAATACAAAGTCTTGCCAATTAAATGTAATTGTTATTTTCTCTAATAAATCAATAATCGGTTATTCCGTAAATTGATAACCAATATAGTTTACGACGTTAGACGGATTTCGTTAGATTAATTAAATAACTTAAAACCTGACTAGGGTCTGTTTCTAGAAATTGCAACTAGCACACCTAGATTTGGCTCATCTATGTTTAAGTCAGGATTCTCAACTGTAGGGTTTTGAGGACGTATTTGACTTCCTCCCCAGGTACCGACATCATGTTCCAGTCATTAACAAAGGCAAGTTACGGTTATGTTTTCTTACATTTTATTTAGTAATTGTTGTTGCATGCTTAAACCACATTGCTACACGGAACCCTCTCCTAGGGTTCAAATATTGATTGATATTGATTATGGGAATATTGGAGGAATAGTGTAGCGTTTATGACCAATATCTCTCATATTGCATATTGTTATTGTGCGAGCTTACCCCTCTTACACACGGGGATAAGCCGTATCGCGTCGCTAGGATACTATTATACAACCCACGCCGGTCATAGACGTTACCTATTCAAATCACATTGTTTCAAATACTGAATTGCTGAAAATTGCTGAAAAATATTGTTCAAAGTATTTCAACTGTTTAAAGTTGCATCTTTCCATTATTATTTAAAATATCAGATTATGTACTCGTACTTGCTCCTTTCCTGACTGGATCCCCCCAATAGATGATGTTGATGATGCTGAGCTATTGTTCAATAGCTACTATGATCCGGTATTATATCCTGTGGTGTTGCCAGAGTCCCCCTTGGAGGACGCAGAACCAGAGGCTGATGAACCGATCGTTTAGCTAGTTGTTTTCCACGTTATCTAGTTTATTTGTGTTGGAGTTGTAGATTTTGGTTTCAGTATTTTATTTCAGTACTTTCAGTTTCAGTTTGTACTTTTCAATTGTTGAATAAAAAGTTTTTTAAATATTCGTAAATTCGTGTTGTGACAAAATACAAATGAATGTTGTTGTGAATACCTGCAAATAAAATAGCTTACTGCCGCCGTCTCACAACGGTGCAGGCTGGCATGATCCGATTTGACCTAACAATTTGGGATCGGGTCGTGACACTTCTCCTCCAATAATCTGCAAACAAAATAAAAAAAGTTAAAGTTACCGGCCTCCGAAAAAGTCGTGCACGAAGCACTACCCTAAGATTTAATCCGGGTCTATGTACAGACTTTTTCGGATGCTCCTAGTGGTAAAACTCTCGCTCTACCGGTATCCCGTCGTCGCACATAACTCGGTGAGATTGACCCTGACTTAGCTCTGCCCAGAACAACAAACCAAGAACAAAGGAGTTTCGGAGTGACAAGAATTCGAGAGAGCGAGAGAGAGTGTTTTGTAGTAATTTTCAGTATGTTCAAAGTATTGAGATTGGCCTCAATATATAGGCTTTTCTCTAAGGTTAGGGAATAAAGGAGAATGAAGATAATTTAATCCAGCCATAAATACTGAACGTTACAAAATTCAAATGAAAAACCATGTGGTACATTGTACCTGGACGTGGTATATTGTACCTGGACATGAGTTGATGTTACAAGTTTAATGGGTTTATAACGGTCAAAATTATTGTAAGGGAGTTGAACTTTTCCTAGCTCATGTGTGTGTGAACACAACACACATACAACTAACAATCCCCCCCAAAAGGTCAAATCTTGAAGTAATAGAAGGAAAGAAAGTAAGACAAGAATAAGAGAATATCTGGACAGTTGTATACTATGCATAAATGAGATGGACTACAGCCTTGAATCTTACGTAGTGACTATTGTCTTTGTCTGAAGAAGAGCTTGATGGACTATGCCTTGAACCAGTCTTCTTGAACCAGACTCGAAAATATCACACATATTACGCTAGAGGTATTTGGGTCTATCGGGTGACGCGTTTGGTTGGCCATGCGCACTTTTACACATTCATGAGAGTTGTCTAGGATCGCCCTGTCCTATAGTCGCGGCCCTCACGACCTCTCATATAGGTAAGACCTTAAGGGTTGGTGATAGGAATCAACCCTGCATATCATGCTTGGACTTAATAAGAGTTTAAACTCAACATGTCCATGTCACAAAAGGAACACTATCACCATAGGGATGGGGTATGAATGTACACATGTACAGCCTCCTGGGCTTTTATTTTAAAGAGAATTTAATCTCAGGTCAGTGTTCCATAATAGTCACCTAGTCCAGCTTGTTTCTACCCATTGAACCGGCTTCTTGGGATCTCCAGTCAGACTCGGTTGGGTTGCCACTGCTGGTGACTATACTATGGGCTTAACCCCATCCCCCTCGATAATTCTAGGATCAATGTCCTAGACAAACTCTTCGTCAAGAATAAACAGACTCTTCGTCAAGAGATCTGTAAAGTTCTTTTATGACTTTATAGTCAAGAACTATAATTTTGGTTTTTTTTAAGGCTCTTTACATGTCTTGACACGCAGCTGCATGTACCTGTTCATCTTAGAGTTCACTAGATAATGCTTTTAGCATAATTTTAAAACAAATGACATGTACAAAATATGTAGTATAAAATATTGAGCCATACAGCTAGCTTCAGTATAAGATGCATGTGGTTGAAGATAACATTTCAGACTATATAATAGTCTTAACTATGATAGATTTGTTACACAAACCTCAAGAGATGACAACTTTTCATAGAGTAAATATATATATATATATATATATATATATATATATATATATATATATATATATATATATATATATATATATATATATATATCCATAAATGGATTAGATGTCATATAAATCAGTTATCCAGTTTGTATTTAAAATGACATTTCTCTGACATAAGAGTATCTAATATGATACAATTTATAGCCTAGAATATTCTTAAAATATTCTTTCTATTACTATATAGAATAGAATAACTAGTTTGGCTGATTTAGATTTCAGAGTTAGTGACATCAGACTCATGTGATTTTACTAATTACTGATATAAGTCTTAGAATAGTGAGTCAAAAATTATTTGACTCTGTCACAGTATCCATGGCTCTAAAGATTTATCTTTACTAGCTATGTTTGCAAAAATGACAGTTTAAAGTACTAGAATAATAGTTTAAGTGATTTTGCTAATCAACCTTAAAAATCTTTAGTTTATCAAGTATTGATTAACTTGGGTTAGCTGTAGGGGCCGGTTCCCAGCTAACGGAGGTCCACAGGGGGATGATTAAGTACCGTGTCGCTTAGGGCTATTTACGTCCGGTTGACAGAAGGACCCTTTCGGCTTGTACCCAAAATAGTCTCAACTTTTAAAACTTCAAATTTAAAGGAATTTGCAATTTCACTAACTATTTTCTTGTGACAAAATTGTTTGAATGTGTCAAAGGAATTATAATGTCACGGATTATATGCAAACCAATATTTGCCTAACATATTCTAAGTATTGTGATAGAACAATGTTTTGATTTCTTTATCTGATTAGAAATTCTAATATCATGATAATATAATCGATAAGATTCAGACATACAAAACTAACATGCGAAGAATATCACTTTAGTATAACAATATATAGAACCATATATATAAACCAATAAGATTGGCTTATATTTCAACAATATATTTCTCCAATTAAATTTAGGAAGATTACAAAATGTAGGTTGTACATATGAAAATTACTTTTTCAATTGATCGGAGCCCGTTGTCTTCTTGATTTTTATCTTAGTAATAACACTTCAAAAGAAATATGATTTTGTATATCATTTTAAGTAGTTCCATTATTCTCACTAAATAATCATTAGTATTCAAGACTTTGGAAAATAAGTTTTACAAAACAACATATTCAGAAAGATAGAGCAAAGAATTTTTGTTTTATATACCTTCACCTTTAGCATGTTTGCTCTTTTCCTAATCAAGTCACAATCTCTGATGCTTAGCTTAAAGAGATATTATAAATATTATGTTAAGAGTAAAAGTACAAAAATAATTTGTATTATTGTCACTGTTAACATGTCTCTTATTTCCTAAACATTTAAAATATTTCTAATGATTACGTCTTCAAAAATATTAAAGTTTGTGTATTAGTATAAATGAAACAGTGCACAACTAGTTTATTCTGATTAAAGCTCCAAAAATATACTTGTGGAATAATTATCAATATGAAAAAAATGGACTAATGTCCAATGGAGTGAGCATAATTCATGTAACACGTGACAAAAACTAATTAACGAAAAATACTTGAATAGTGTTAAATGATTCAATGACATTAGTTAATGGTGTTATTGCCGAGGCACAATTTTTGATGGAAAATTCTAAAACTGAAACAATTGTACAGACAACGTTTTAAATGCAACACCTTAAAGAAGATGTGCAACAGAGATCCTGGAGGATTCTGAATTACGAGGATCTAAAAAGATTCTACGTAATACACAAAAAATCTAAAGAGACTTTGTGCAAGCAACTATCGGCAGTAGAGCTTCTAAAAAGAAGTTACTGTAAAAGACAACTATCGGCAGTAGAGCTTCTAAAAAGAAGTTAGAGCTTCTAAAAAGAAGTTACTGTAAAAGGCAACTATCGGCAGTAGAGCTTCTAAAAAGAAGTTACTGTAAAAGGCAACAACAGCGATGACAGGCAAGAATGAGATGCTGGGGTGAATGAACCACCGTTGCTCAAAGCTTTATTCGCCCCACACGAGCACGAACAGCTTCCAGAAACCAGCAAGTTCACGAAGAACTTCTGGAACGCTCGTAAGTCAATATTTGAGACTTGAACGGGCTTCCTGGACTTTACAGACTCCCTTTTCTCTCTTTTTGGTGCTTCTTTCAAAGGAGGCCAAGGGGCTCTATTTATAGAGTGGAGTTGAGACTTCACCTCTTCTCCTATCCGATGTGGGACTAAAATACCAATACTCAAAAATAGAGTTTGATATTTTAGATCATCCCACAATCAGCATAGAAGTGTGCCAGTCCACGCCTACCCCCCGAACACTCCCGTGCATGCAAGAGACATCCTGGAGTCCGTGTCCGAGTCCGAGTCCGCACAACAAAAATTAACTTGCTTCCTTGTTGGATTTAATCCTTTTTCCTTCTAGGAAAATACTCCCACATGGCACAAACTTGTGCCCCACTACACCTCATGTGCACACCTCAACATAAGCAATACATTATATTGAGATACTCACCATTTGGTGTAGCGGATGTGGGACTATCTTTTCTAGTCCAAAGGCAAAAACACCAACAATCCTCCACATATCTCAATATATGGGTTGAGCGTTCCTCACAGTGACTGCCCATCATGCATTAGGAGAGATGTCGCTATGACTTGAATCTTCCCGCATAGGTTAAATAACAGCATGATACAAGAATGGACTAAGCCTTGAATTCTGCACCATAACTGCAATTCTTCCTACTCACATAATGACATCAACTGTGCTTCTGGCTGCACATTGAAGGCCTTGTGCCAGCCTGGTTTCAGTGTATAATTTTGGGCGTCTACAAGTTTACCCTCAAGAGACGGCCTGATATCTCTATCCATACACTATAGGTGAGTTCTTTATAACGAGTCATGGCATGAAGCATTGCGCTTCTTTGCGGTGCTACGCCGCTATGACATGGCTTAAAGCCGAGGCTTTACCCCACCTGGCTACCTCATCGTAGTGTCATACTACTGTAGCATGAGATCACAGGCCTCTTTGTAGTGCCAAACTATCCAGCATGAAGTCTTGCGCTTTCGTGCGGTGTTACGCCGCTATGACATGGCTCACAAAGCCGAGGCTTTACCCTACCTGGTACCTCTTCGTGGTGTCATGCCACTGTAACATGAGAACATCGTCCTCTTTGTAGTGCTGTCTACCTCTCTTTATTACGATTATGCAATATTAGGCTACCTGCCTATATGCGGTGCTACGCCGCCTGTGACTTGGCTAACAAAGCCGAGGCATTATCCCTACCTGAGAACCTCATGGTGGAGTCACCCCACTGTAGCATGGAGTTGTAACACTCCTTTGTGGTTATTGCGCCACCATGCTTCCTGCAAAGCATAACAGACCTTCACTCAGTCTGAGAACTCATTAAGGCATTAAACCATCCTTCCCACAGGATCAATTTTCCGCAAGAAATACATAGTAGACAACAGTGGTTATGGGTCCGTAACCCTTCCATGTTCTACAGAACAAGTACCCACTGTTAACTGATACTTTGCCAGTCAACGGTCCTCCCTTGAATCAAAAGTTAGATGTCTGGTAGATTTCTCTTTGAACCAATAACATAAATCTTATTGATAGGATTACAATAACACAGTATTAGAATGCCTTCAAACCAATCTTCCTTGCTGTGTCCTCGACCAGCTGGCGTTTGAGGCCCTTCGTGAACGGATCCGCCAGGTTCTCCTGACTCCGAACATCGATTACTGCAATGACGCCCCTTTTGATGAGATCGTTCACTGCTCTGTGCTTCAACCGCACCGTCTTCTTCTTTCCGTTGAAGAGTTTATTTGATGCCACTGCTGCTGCCGCCTAGTTGTCACATTATATCGGTATTGCCGGTATCTGAGCCCCAACCACCGGAAGATCATACATGAGCTCCCGAAGCCACTCTGCTTCATCTGCAGCAGCATCCAATGCAAAGAATTCAGATTCCATAGAGGAGCGAGATAATATAGTCTGCTTCTTTGACTTCCACGATATAGCAGCTCCGCCCATGGCGAATACGACTCCACCTGTGGAATACTCGCTCTCCATATCTGAACACCAGCTAGCATCACTGAAGCCTTCCACTACTGATGGATCTCCGCTGTAGAAAAGTGCATATGTCTGAGTTTTCTTGAGATATCTCATAACACGCTTCACAGCTTTCCAGTGCTCAACGCCTGGATTGCTAGTGAACCGACTCAGCATTCCCACGGCAAAAGCTATGTCAGGCCTTGTGGCAGTAGTAGCGTACATCAAGCTTCCGATGACGCTAGCGTACTCCAACTGCCTGACGCTTTCCTTCGAATTTGGCTCTAGCTTCTGATCACTCCGGTACGGTGTATCAATTATAGGAAGATCTTGATACCCGTAGCGAGTGAGGATCTTCTCAATATAATGAGATTGTGACAGCGCTATTCCAGTGCCTGTCCGGATGATCTTGAGCCCCAAGATTACGTCGGCATCCCCCAAGTCCTTCATACTGAACTTGGTCGAGAGAAATTTCTTTGTCTCTGTGACGCAGCTTAAATTCGTACCTAGGATTAGCATGTCATCCACGTAAAGACAAACGATTACTCCTCTTCCGTCAGTAAACTTCGTATAGACACACTTGTCTGTTTCACTGACCCTGTAGCCATTTGACCTTATCACCTTGTCAAACTTCTCATGCCATATTTTGGGAGCTTGTTTCAAACCATACATAGACTTCATCAACTTGCAGACTTTGTCTTCCAGACCTCTGACGACAAAACCTTCTGGTTGTTGCATGTAGATCTCTTCGGTCAGCTCGCCATTAAGGAATGCCGTTTTCACATCCATCTGATGTATCACCAGCTTGTGTATTGCTGCTAGAGCAATTAACAATCTGATGGTTGTCATCCGAGCTACTGGAGCATAAGTGTCAAAGTAGTCGATCCCCTGCTTCTGAGCAAACCCCTTGGCCACTAGCCTGGCTTTGAACTTGTCAATGGTTCCATCTGCTTTCATCTTTTTCTTGAAGATCCATTTGCATCCGATGGATCTTGCTCCTTCTGGCAGGTCAACCAATACCCATGTGTTGTTGGAGGTGATTGAGTCAATCTCGTTGTCTATCGCCTCCTTCCAGAATACGGCATCTCTGGTCTTCATCACCTCATCATAGGTAAGCGGATCTGCTTCCACATGATAGGTGACGAAGTCATCTCCGAAGTCTTTCGGCCTCCTCGTTCGCTTAGATGATGGCTCAGCGAGTTCTGGTTCAGCTGGTGTCTCCTTGACGACAGTTTCATCTAGGACTACTGGTTCATTAAAGACTTCTGTCTGCTTTGTACCCTCATCATTCTCCGGAAGATTCGTGAGAACAACATTCTTATGTTTTGCAAACTTGTCTTCAAAGTATTCAGCATCGCGAGATTCGATGATATGGTTTGACTCCATATCAAGGAATCTCCGAGCATCACTCTTCTCGGCATACCCCAAGAAGATCGCCTTCGTAGTCCTTGTCCCCAGCTTCTGAATCTTCAGATCCGGGAGCTTCACATAAGCCAGACACCCCCACACTCGAATGACATTCAAGTTAGGTCTGACTTTGAACCAGAGTTCATGAGGAGTTATGTCGGAAGTTGCATATGGCACTCTGTTCAGAATGAACGTTGCCGTTAGTGCAGCTTCTCCCCAGTAGCACTTTGGAAGACCCGCAGTCAACAGCATGGAGTTCATCATCTCTGTCAACGTTCTGTTCTTTCTTTCTGCTACTTCCGTTGGATTGAGGAGAGTATGGAGCCGTCGTCTCATTGATGATTCCATGTTCTTTGCAGAATGATAAGAATTCATGAGACCGATACTCCCCGCCTCGATCACTCCTTAACCTCTTGAGTTGTTGTCCAGTTTGCCGCTCAGCCTCGGCCCTGAACTCCTTGAACTTCTCAAATGCTTCATCTTTAGACTTGAGCAAATAGACGAAAGCATACTTTGAGAAGTCATCGATGAAAGTAATGAAATACTTCATCCCGGCCTTTGTAGAGAATTGTTTGAAGTCACAGATATCTGAGTGAACCAACTCCAGAAGATCTGTGCTTCGATGGACCTTGTGAAAGGGTTTTTTAGTGATCTTCGTCTGAGCACATACTTCACATTTCTCTACCTTACCCCCACACTTGGAGATAAGTCCTAGACTAGACATTCTGTTAATCCTTTTACAATGAACATGTCCTAGCCTATTATGCCACAACTCAAGAGAATAATCCGAAAATGTGATTGCATTTATATTATCATGCAGGGTTACAACAAGCTGAATTTTGTACATTCCTTCAGTTTGGAAAGCTTTTCCGAAGAATATACCCTTCTTGGACATCACCAACTGGCTAGCATTGATGTCCATCCTCAAGCCTGCGTTGCAGAGCAGACTTCCAGAGATCAGGTTCTTAGCAATTACTGGAACATGCTTCACACCTTGAAGCGTCAGAGTGTTCCACGATGTGAGTTTCAGCTCCACCGTCCCGATCTCCAGTACTTCAGCTTGTGCCTGGTTTGCCATTATGACCTTCTCTGAAGTTGGCTCATAAGAGATGAACCAGTCCTTGTCTGAACAGACATGGCAGGTCGCACCAGTGTCTATCCACCAGTCCAAGTCAGCCCCCACAGTTGCAACCTGTGCTATCATGGCAACTAGATTAGTAACCATAGAAACCTTACTAGGCTCATCTTGTTCTTTGGGCTTGGACTTGCATTCGGATTTGTAGTGGCCCTTCTTGCCACAATTGAAGCAAGTCACATGGGACTTGGACTTCTGCTGCTTGAAAGCAGGACCCTTCACTTTCAGATTCGTGAAGTCCTTCTTTTTGCGATGAGAAGCAGCCTGCTTTCCCTGGTACTCTCTGGTTTGGACCAGATTTGCCTTCGCCAGTTGCTGGGACAGAGTATCCATCTTCTGTTGAGAGCGCATCTCGTCCTCAACATGGATCTCTTACAAGAAATCTTCCAAGCTAATTTCCATCTTCTTTCGATGCATCCTTGCATAGAAGTTGCTCCATCCTGCTGGAAGTTTCGCGACGATCCCTCCAACGATAAACTTGTCGACGAGGGGCATGTTCTCGTCTTCTAGTTTCTGACGCAACTTCAGAAACTCCTTCACTTGGGGCAGCATCGACTTCTCGTCTTCGAAGGTCCACTTATGGTATTTTTCTACCATGAAGATCTTGGACCGGTTCTCGTCATCTTCATAGAGCTTTCCCAAGGAGTCCCATATCTCTTTGGCAGATGTCTTCTTGGAGTAGGACTCTGCCAGAGAATCTTCCATGGAATTGAGTATCAGTAGTTTACATATACTGTTTTCTCTCTTCCACTTTGCTTGCTTGGTCGTAGCAGCGGCCACAGCCGCAGCAGATCCAGTGGTTGGAACGATCGGTTCTTCTTCTGACAGCACGTGATCAACATCCACGAGTTGAAGATTTAAAGTGACCTTTCGTTTCCATATCTGGAAGTGTTCGCCATCGAATTTCTCCAACTTGTTAAAGCCGGTATCGATGAGCGAAGCACGAGAGTTATCTATTTTCTCAATAAAGCTTTGAGATTGTTATTGCCGAGGCACAATTTTCGATGAAAAATTCTGAAACTGAAACAATTGTACAGACAACGTTTCAAATGCAACACCTTAAAGAAGATGTGCAACAGAGATCCTGAGGGATTCTGAATTACGAGGATCTAAAAAGATTCTACGTAATACACAAAAAATCTAAAGAGACTTTGTGCAAGCAACTATCGGCAGTAGAGCTTCTAAAAAGAAGTTACTGTAAAAGGCAACTATCGGCAGTAGAGCTTCTAAAAAGAAGTTACTGTAAAAGGCAACTATCGGCAGTAGAGCTTCTAAAAAGAAGTTACTGTAAAAGGCAACATCAGCGATGACAGGCGAGAATGAGATGCTGGGGTGAATGAACCACCGTTGCTCAAAGCTTTATTCGCCCCACACGAGCACGAACAGCTTCCAGAAACCAGCAAGTTCACGAAGAACTTCTGGAACGCTCGTAAGTCAATATTTGAGACTTGAACGGGCTTCCTGGACTTTACAGACTCCCTTTTCTCTCTTCTTGGTGCTTCTTTCAAAGGAGGCCAAGGGGCTCTATTTATAGAGTGGAGTTGAGACTTCACCTCTTCTCCTATCCGATGTGGGACTAAAATACCAATACTCAAAAATAGAGTTTGATATTTTAGATCATCCCACAATCAGCATAGAAGTGTGCCAGTCCACGCCTACCCCCCGAACACTCCCGTGCATGCAAGAGACATCCTGGAGTCCGTGTCCGAGTCCGAGTCCGCACAACAAAAATTAACTTGCTTCCTTGTTTGATTTAATCCTTTTTCCTTCTAGGAAAATACTCCCACATGGCACAATCTTGTGCCCCACTACACCTCATGTGCACACCTCAACACAAGCAATGCATTATATTGAGATACTCACCATTTGGTGTAGCCGATGTGGGACTATCTTTTCTAGTCCAAAGGCAAAAACACCAACAAATGGGAAGCAATGGTTGATCATGTTAAGGTCCTTTACAACAACTGAAACTATATGAGCTAGCATATATAATTATGTAAAGTTTCTGTAGACTAAAATAAGTTTATCAAATAATTATCTAAAGAAAAAATTATTAGTTTTAGGCAAGTAAAAACATAACAAAGCATACGTCTGAGTCTCTGACAAAAGCAATGATCTATAAATATTTAAGTACGATCCGTATGCTACACCTTTGATGCGAGGATGAAAGATGTAAATGCTAAGGAAGACAACATTTTATGAAATAATTTAACACAAAATTTAGATCTTGTATATTTGTTTCTTTAAAAGTAACATAAATGTAAAATTATGAGATCATCATAAGTTGTTGGTATCCTTGAAAATGCATTAGAAGTGTCATATCCAAGATTATGTGGGTCTTACAACAACATAAGAGACTATACTATCTTACAAATGTAAGACTCCACAATGACATGCTTGTATTCGGACATAAAGATGAATTCATGGTTATTAAATTTAAACCATTGAATGCCCAAATAAATAGAGAATTCAATTGAAAACGTTACGTCCGTTTAAAGAATCCAAAGGATTCAAGAGATAAAAATTGACTAACGTACATTATATGCGCACGACATTGAAGTGCTTTGAAGACTATAAATACTTGAGCTTCTATAGAAATATAATGAATCAAATATCATGACTAACATTGTTCTTCTAAAAAATAAATAAATATTTTATTAGTTATCTCGGTTGATCTTTTAAAAAAAAATGACATCAGGGAATGATCAGGGAACATATCCTGAATTAGCTAAGAAACAAGCTATTTATAGGCTCCAACCGCATAACATATAAACTGTTGGCCTCTCGCTAAACCTTGTTGGAGCAGCTATTGAGGCAATTTGCAGGAACATGGTTCAACGGGTAACCATAGCCATTATAGCGTGTGACACATGGAATTCCACTGTCCCCGATGGCATAATGCTCTAATCAATGTAGTTGCCCACATGGATTGCATTGATGGCACCGCCTACGTGAGGGGTGCCGCTTTGAAGAACGCAATGTCTCTCATCTCTACTATTATAAAGAGGCTTCAAAACGGTTCAATTTTGAACACTCTAAGTCGTGTGTATTTCATCAACTATTTCTTTTTTTAAAAATTACGAAAAATTATAATTTTAAACTCTCTTTTTTCTTCCGCATAATCGAATACCCTCTCTTTTTTCCATAACCAAATATCCTCTCTTTTATTACCTTCTCTTTTATTCACATATATCCATAAAAAATATAATTAAATTTCTATAAATCTTAATTAAAATATAAATATATATAAAATACATCTTAATTTAAATTTAAATATCTAAATTATATTTTGATAATATTAGAAAAAAAATTATTTTACGTACAATGCATGTGCTTTTACTAGTAAATATATAAGGTTGTCCCATCATTATTGATGGGACATTTACTGTCCTCAATAATGAGAAACGTCGGTTGCCATGTTGAACATCGTTGCAATGCTATTATGTTCAGTGGGATGACAGGTTATGTCCACTTCAGCAATGTGACACTTTCTGTTGTACTTTTAGTTTAGCAGCATTGGAGGTCAAGGTGTAATTCGGTCCGGACCGCGCCACAAAAAATTGGGCCCAACCGGACTTGGTCCAGGCCCAGCCCGGATCGGAGGCAGCAGCGGACAGGGCCTGGTCCGGCCCGGTTCGGGAGATTTGAGCCCAGCCCAGCCCAATGGCCGGGCTTTGGGTAGATATTAAGATCTGTTACATATATGTTTATATTTTCTATTATCTGTTGTAGATATATTTATATTTTAATAAAAATTTGTTATAAAAATATGTGTAAGTTGTTAGATAATATTAGATGATTAAGCTGTTACTTAGGATATTATTTATTAATTTTTAATTGTGACGACTCATTTTGACTAATTTTAATCACGACTCAAAATTAGTTGAAATTATTTTTCCCCATATTTTTCTTAATTAATTGAGATTTATACATACGATTCAGATAGTTCATTTTTGAACCGTTTTGAAGCTACTTTATAATAGTAAATATAATTATTTAAAAAATTTATGCTTTGTTTGAGCTTTCAATATTACATCACTTATTTATTTCACCAATTTTCAACAAAATAAGAATGATACTAAAAAATATATAAAAACACAATATATTCTCATTATTATTGATATGTATACTCATAATTGTTGGATTAGCATTCATGTTAACTATGGATGATAAAATATTATATGTAATTACTCAAAATTAAAGTATTTCAAATTAGTGCTAGCTACCTGAATTATGGACATATTTTCAATATCTAGTTACTACTTAGAGCCATAATGGAAGTGGTTTGGAGTACTACACTTTTATTTTAGTTAAATTTTGTAGCAGTTGAAAGTTGCAGTGAGTTCTTACCCACACTAAAAAAAAATGCTAGCAAACTAAGAGGCTATGCAAATTTGGAGTTTGTCCTAGCTCATTAGGGATGATCCAACTGGGCCCACAAAAAAGGGAAAAAAATAAGAAAAAATAAAGAAAAATTGGGAGAAAAAAGAGGAGGTTAATTTGTAGGATGGATATGATGTGTTATTTGGAGTGTGTCGTTGTGTGCCTAAGAGCATCCACAGTGGTAACACTCCAAACCATACTCCAAATCACTTCAAACCATACTCCAATAATTAATTTTAGAGTATTCCTTTCATGTTGGTACACAATGGTATAGTCTAAATAAACACTCCAAATTGACAAGTGGCAACACTCCATTTGTTTTCCTCTTTATTTTTCTTTCATAATTGACAAGTGGCAACACTCCAAAAAAAGAATGAAGGAGAAAAGTAAATATGGTGGGCCCGCAAGTAATATAGCTCAACTAGTGGACTCTTTGGAAAGTCTCTTAGCTTTCTACCATTTTTCAAGTGTGGACAAGAGTCCATTGGAGCCATCAACTGCTACAAAATTTGACTAAAGACCAAATATAGCACTTGAAATTAGTCTCATTGTGGATGCTCTAACAACTTGCAGTACATTTGTCTGGCCCATCTCATAGTATGCATTTAGACCATGACGTGGGCCATGGCCCAATGTCTTCTCTAAAGGATTCCTACTAATTGGAAAAAAAAAGAAAAAGATAGAGGGACCTGAACCTAATTATTTTCTCACAAAAATGGAAAGATAGAACTTCTACATACGTACTCCGATGAGAAAGGACCCCCCGCCAAGTTTCACATAAGCCCCTCATTCCAAAAATGCTTTCAAACTCGGTCCTCTCCCACGCCCTTCCCTCCTTCCTCCTCCCCGCTCCTCTTCCTCCCCAGCCCGCCTCCGCCGTCAGATATCCCGCCAGAACCCTAATCGCCGCGCGCCTCTCCTCCTCCCCCGGCGGCGCCGAAGACAGCAGACCCAGGCCCCGCCGGCGGAAGGCGCCACCGCCTCCTTCGGAGGCGGAGGAGGTCGTCCGCCTGCTGCTGAGAAGGTCCGGAGAGCCGCTGGCGGCGACGCTGGGGAAGTACGTGAGGATCGTGCGGACCGAGCACTGCTTCCTTCTCTTCGAGGAGCTCGGGAAGAGGGACCAGTGGCTCCAGTGCCTCGAGGTTCGTTCTCTATTTTCTTCAAATCTGGAAAAAAAAAAAAAGAAAGATCCAGTCTTGGCTTAGCTTTAATTCACCTTCACCCTTCTGTTCGAGGAAATGCGCCATAGAGAATGTGTTCAAGAAATGGTTGGATATTGATGGCATTGTTGTGTTCATTCTATTTCGCTGATGGGTTTAGTTTGCGGTTTGATTTAGGTCGGAAGAGGGATAAATTATCCATTTGGGATTAGGTGGACGATGTACTGGTTTGGAAAGCTCAGCAAGAGAGACCAATGGCTCCAATGCTTGGTGGTTCATTTTTTATCAATCCATGGAACTCAAAGCTATAGTCTTGCTTTGTTCTCCT
>JANAVB010039818.1:9650798-9790232 GCA_029216955.1 Iris pallida
AAACAGATGGATACGCTCTCGCTAAGCGCCGACTTCTTGCTCTGAGCTCGGTCAACCTTTGCTTTGTGCTTTGCCCGCGGGAACTCTCTCTGGTTTTGCTTTGCATAGAAGTTGTCAAAAGTCTTTGCAAGCGGCTGAACTTCTATTTCTTGCCCGAAAAAGAGTGCTTTGATAATTCCCTTTGGGCTAGGCTAACCTATCCCCCTTTTCCTAGGAACAGCCGTGGGCATATTGAAAGACTTGAGCTTCGGATTCGTCCTTTTCGGACGGTCGATCTCTATCTCTGCTGCCGCTGCATATGAAGCTTATGCCGCGGTATCTTCTTCCATTTGTTCATATTCGCCTCCATCGGGAACAGACCTTGCCAGGCCTTCTGGCAACTAACCATCGGGAACCAATCCATCCCTTTCTTTCGGTCTGACATAAGACGCCAACCCGTTCAACCTTGACTTAGCGAAGGCAGAAAGAGCTTCTCGGAGTGGAGAGTCCCTCCTCGAAACAAAAGTCACGTACGTGTGCCCCTTCGGATAGAGACTCACTTCACACTTGTCACTTGCACCATAATGGAATTGAAGGTTTTAATGGGCCATTTGTAGAGAATAGCCATACTATTTCAAACTTGGACTTTAGTATTGGGCCATGTCCTACTGGATCTTACTTTTTTCAGGACATTTTCTCGGATACCAAATCCTAGAAGATCATTTTGAATGCCTCAAGTGGATGATATAAAGTAATAAATCTTCTTTATGTATCATTTAACATATCCATGTCAATTTCCGTATTGGTAAAGAAAAGAACTTGCAGTTCGTGAAATTCTTAATTAATTACCGTAATTACCAAAGGTGGGCAGCCCATTGGTGGAGACCCTATGTTGCACGAATATAAGGACACGATACAGGTGCACGATATGTACATTTTGAAGTACGTACAACATAGTCACCTAGGTTGCACAAATATGGACAGGGATACGGGTACAGATGCGATATGGTTGCGGATACATGCACCATTTGCCATGTCCATGCAACATTGCTGAGACCTATAACATGGGAACGGGAAATTCTGGGTTCATGACCCAGGGAACTGTTCCTTAATCTGAAAATTAAATTCCTAAATTTTGGCTTGTCTACACTTGATAGACCACCCTAGTATGTTAGTTCCTGTAGTGTGAAGTCACACCCATATATTTACGGCATATGAGCATAAGGTCACCAGGATAGCTTGCTCCCAAACCATTAGTTTCTTCAAACATGTTTCTTCCTAGACAGCTGCTAATTTTTATCTTGAAATATTTGCTTTTCTGTTTGTGAACATTTCATTAGCTACTCATCAAGGTTCATTTCAATTTCTCTTGTTATGGCCTATTAAAAATCCTGAACTGAGAATTCATTTCAATTCCTGTTTTGTAGCCAATACTATATTCACCTTAATAATTGTCTACTATTCTTATAATGTAGTAGTAGTAGATCTGAATTCCTCGACACCCTTCACTTCAGTTTTTCTTGTTATCAGGTATTCAGATGGATGCAAAAGCAAAGGTGGTACGTTGCTGATAATGGTATATACTCCAAATTGATATCTGTAATGGGAAAGAAAGGCCAAACAAGGACGGCAATGTGGCTCTTTTCTGAGATGAGAAATAGTGGCTGCAGACCTGACAGTTCTGTTTACAATGCGCTAATAACTGCCCACCTCCACTCTCACGACAAGGTAAAGGCCTTGGCGAAAGCCTCTGCATATTTTGACAAGATGAAAGGCATCGAGAGATGCCAACCCAACATTGTGACTTACAACATACTTCTGAGAGCATATGCACAAGCTGGCGATGTAAAACAAGTTGAAGCATTGTTCAAAGATCTTGAAAATAGTATTGTCTCGCCCGACAATTATACCTTCAATGGAGTCATGGATGCATATGGGAAGAATGGTATGATCAAAGAGATGGAATCTGTGCTTCTACGGATGAAGAGCAATCAGCTGAAGCCGGATGTGATCACATTTAATTTACTCATCGATTCGTATGGGAAGAAGCAAGCATTCGAGAAGATGGAACAGGTGTTCAAGAGCTTGTTGCGATCAAGGGAGAAACCAACACTTCCTACTTTCAATTCGATGATCTCAAATTACGGGAAGGCTAGGCTGAGAGAGAAGGCCGAAGCCGTCTTCAGAAAGATGAACGACATGGGGTTCAAACCAAGTTATGTGACTTACGAGAGCTTGATCACTGTATATGGACTATGTGATTGTGTTTCGAGAGCTAGAGAGATGTTTGATGAGATCCTGGAGACCAGAAAGGAAGTGCAGGTGTCAACTCTCAATGCCATGCTCGATGCCTATTGCATCAACGGTTTGCCAACTGAGGCGAGTCTGCTTCTGGATACTGCAAGCGAGAAAGGTTTAGTGCCGAATGCTTCTACGTATAAATTATTGCACAAGGCTTACACAAAGGCTAATGAGAAGGAGCTTCTTAATAACCTGTTGAAGAGAATGGATCAACAGGGTATTGTTCCTAACAAGAAGTTCTTTCTGGAGGCACTGGAAGCCTTTGGTTCTCCTCAAACTGTTACAGAGCCCAATGAACTGGTAAATAGTCCAAGATCCTCAAGAATTTTAGCCAATACATCTTGGCTCAGGTGGCAATCATCTGTAGCTGTCGATTGAGATCACCTGACGGTTCCTGTATTTATGTACTTATTATCAAGATAGGCCTCAATTTTGTTGTACCATTTTTGAGCTCCTAATCTATCTCCAATGTTTGATTCAAAAATTTCATTTGTAACATATAAGAGGGTTAGTTTTGTTCCATATGAACTAGCTTATACTGTATAGTCTATACTGCAAATGAACTATTCCTGTTCTCGAAATGTCATGTTTTAATTGGAATTGTTTGAAAATTCTTCTTCAATCCAGCAAGTCTCACTGCCTGACATTATTACTTATTCTTGGTACACTATTTTATTGGCTAAGATCAAGGATCTCGTCGATATCAAAAGTTTGGTGTGCAGATGGTCGCATCATCGCATATGTATACATGTAAAAAAAAAGAAATCCGTCGTATATACATTCGAACCACCGTTGATCATGTTTCTTTTATCGAGAAATAGAAGGATTTTGTCGCTTTCTTTATGTTTATCTATTTATATGTCATTGATGGCATCGTTATCATCATCCGAGTTATGAATTTAAGCACAACCCATGCCATCAACGAAGACTTAAATAAGTGTTTCGGATTTGTAACTTGTCTCCATCACCGTCACGTCTTGCCTTCCTCCAATTCTGTCCCAAGTCGAATTTGGTTTGGTCGGGAGCTCCGTCAGATCCGACTCCATTTGTAGTCCTAAGGAGACATTTGGTTCAAGTTTTTGAGGCTTGGAAATGGGATTTGAATTCCTTACCCATGTTTGGTATGTTTAGGATTAGGAATGAGGAGGGAATATGAGGGGGTTATGTGGGAAAGCTATTCCCATGGATGTGGGAAAGCTATTCCCAAGCTCCCCCTTGGGAATAGATTTGCTTTCGAATGGTGTTTGACTATTTTGTTTGGACGGTTATACCCTTTCTTTATTTTCAAATTTTCAACTCCTATCCCAAACATGTGAATCATCATGAAATTAGTGAAAGGGTATTAAAGTAAAACTAAATAAATTAAGATTCATATCCATGTGTGAACCAAACATGAAAATATTTTTTTAAAAAATTTTGAACTACCTATTCCCAACCTAACCAAATATGGGTATGGGAATGTTGAATTCCTTTCCCATGGGAAAGGAATTGAAAATCTATTCCTAGAAATCCAAAAACTTGATCCAAACGAGCCCTAAGTTCAATTAGTCGATCTGACATCGGTCCCAAGTCTTATATCCTATATCTGGATGCCAAATCTGAGGTAGCTACAAGCACGACAATACCATGTAGGGGTGTCAACGGATGCTTATCGGTACGACAGAGTAATATACGTACCTGTATCCGAATTTTTTTTTGTAATATCCGAAGTCGATCCGATATCCGAACGGATATCTCTTTTGACACTTCGAATTCGTATCCGTCTAGTTTAACGAATATCGGATAATATCCGATCCGATTAGCTAAAATAATTCGAATGCTATTATTAGAATATCCGAAATCCAAAATATTAAAAATTTAGTTATTATCCGAATATCCGAAAACCAAATTCAATTGCTCTACATATTTGAGTCATTTCTTCTTTTGTTGTAAATTGTAATTAATATATATTACTATTATATATAAATTATATTATAATTGATTTATGTAAAAGTCACTTGAGAATAAAATTCTTTAATCTTCTCTATTAATTAATATATATTATATATACATTATACTATAATATATATAAAATTTTGGATATCCAAATTCGATATCCGAATCCGATATCCGAATTCGGTATCCGAAATTTGTAATTTGAAGTCGGATCAGATATTAACGGATTCAAATACTTTAATATCCGAATTCGTATCCGAAAAAAATAATATCCGAAAAATATTCGGATATCCGAATCCGATATCCAAAATTTCGAAAAATATCCGAAAGTTCGGACGGAATCGGATCGGATTCGAATTTTCGACTATCCATTGACATGTCTAATACCATGTCATGCTATAATTAAATTCTATCTGTCGAAATGGGTCGGGTCGACCTAAATGTCTTGGGCTTTCTCTGCAATGCACCCGGCCTGCATTTTTTTTTTCTAGTTCAAGCCTATACGTGTCATAATTAATTTTTTAAATTGTTTTTAGAACCCATCAATTCAAGGATAGAGAGAGAAAGAAGAAGAAGAAGGAAGAAGAAGAAGACAAAGTGTAGTGAGAGCCTCGTGGTGATGGTTCAGATTCTCCCTATGGCTTCTTCTTCTTCTTCTCCACACATCTCCTCTCTCCACCGCTCCTCCCCATTCTCAGCCGTCCGATCTCCATCCGACGGCCGCCGCACCATCCTCCCCTCCCGGAGGCCATCCTCCCTCTCCGCCGTCGGTAACCTCACCACCCCTCTCTCTCGAAACCCTAATTCTAATCCTCGTCTTGTAGAAAGGATTGGACGCGGACGCGGACGCGGACACGGACACTCTAGAATATACTAGGGATCTCCACGAATAACTGTCCATTCACTAGTTTTTCCCATAAAGATTACTCCTTTACCAGTTAGGGTTTAATCTACTGGCTCGACTCCTTTTTCTGAAACTTTTACATGATAAAAATCGTTTCTTTATATATATTTTTTAATTTTTGGGTTTGATGGTGCGAAAAACCAACCAGCTATGCATGGACCTCGATTGAACAACAGAACTTCGTGGAGATCGGCATTAGCGGGACGAAATAGCGTAATCGTCGGGGCCGGCAACATGGCGCAGCAGGCGAGCACGGCCGTGATCCAGGAGACCGCGCTCGAGTGGGTCAAGAAGGACAACCGGAGGATGCTGCACGTGGTATATCGCGTCGGGGACCTCGACAAGACCATAAAGTTTGGAGCTTTTGCTTGCTTGCGTATCGAAAATTCTTTCTTTGCCGCGTTGTGTTTGCGATGATGGATGTTTCTGATGTTTGTTTCGACGCTGTCGGGTGTAGATTCTACACAGAGTGCTTGGGGATGAAGTTGCTGAGGAAAAGAGACATTCCCGAGGAGAGGTACACCAATGCTTTCCTCGGATATGGCCCGGAAGACTCCCATTTTGTCGTCGAGCTCACTTACAGTAAGCTATGTTGTTTGGATATACGTCACGAATTTGGACCGTGCTAATAGTGTTGATTGGATTTTGTAAGATTAGGAAAAGTTGCTGTTTCTGCTAACTTACAGGTTTGTTTTGTTGAAAAAAATGGCAGATTATGGGGTCGACAAATATGATATTGGAGCTGGTTTCGGCCATTTTGGTATTGCAGTTGAGGATGTAAGATGTTTCCTGAAATGAATGCACTCTTAGATATGTTAATATATTCATGTATTTATTCACTATCCTTATTGGCTTGCATGCATGTGCGTGTGTGCGACCACGTGCTCATCGTTCTTGATACATTCTAATTTTAAGTATTTAAGAGATGCTTACCTAGTTTCTTTGAGTATCTTATGAATATCCGACAGGGGTACCACTTCTCTTTTAAAGCGTCTGAGCTTCCTTCACTATCACAAATATGAAGTTGAAACCACAATAACAATAGATGGTGCAGCCATGAAATTCCTATATGCTAACTGTTAGTCCAATTAGGTCACATCTGCTTTTGCATTATATGGACACATGCGGTCTGAGTTATATGTCACTCAATCTAGGGCATGTCAACACATTATCTCAATATTTCTTGTTATAGATGTCCCATTGTAGCAATTAAATATATTCTTTTAGGTATCTGAGTTATATGTTAATCAATCTAGGGCATGTCAACATGTTATCTCAATGTTTCTTGTTATAGATGTCCTATTGTAGCAATTAAATATATTCTATTAGGTATCTGAGTTATATGTTAATCAATCTAGGGCATGTCAACATGTTATCTCAATGTTTCTTGTTATAGATGTCCTATTGTAGCAATTAAATATATTCTATTAGGTATCATCTTTTCTGTCACGATATGTTCTTGTACCGATTATTTTCTTTCCCGATGAAGGTCTCCAAGACAGTTGATCTTATAAAAGCCAAGGGAGGGACGGTGACTAGGGAACCGGGCCCTGTAAAAGGTGGAAACACTGTGATTGCTTTCATTGAAGATCCAGATGGTTATAAGTTTGAGCTCTTGGAAAGAGGTCCTACGCCGGAACCTCTGTGTCAAGTAATGCTTCGGGTTGGAGATCTTGAACGTGCCATAGAATTCTATGAGAAGGTCAGTGTGAACTTGACTCATGATCCTTCTTATACGAGCCATGCTTTCGACTTTTTCTTGTTCTAAAAGCAATTTTCTTTCTAACAAAAAGGCTTTTGGTATGGAGCTTCTTCGCAAAAAGGACAATCCTGATTACAAGGTAAACTCTGATACTTCATAGATTAATGGAATCACTTTTTCTTGCTCTCACAAGTGTGTGGATTGGATGCATGTATGTTTGAACCATATATTATCAATAGCTGTATCTTTATGGAAAATCACGTTCTTTTTCTTCTTAACTGTAACACCTCACTTGTTTGCCAACCGACCTTATAATAAAGTGTCTAGAATTCATGTTCCACCAAAAACAAATATCTTGCTTATGTTAAATGATATACCCCCTTTTCCTGAAACCATGTGTGTAAGTGCACGTCTGTTTGGTGTTTGTGTCTGTAACCACAATCTCAGAGCAACACCTTCCTTCCCTATTCATCCTCCTGCCACATATTCTTATCCAGTGACCCTTCTTTATCATATCCTATGAAGAGTATCTTTTTATTTACTACTGTTATTTTTTCTTTGATTCCATTGTATACTCTATTATTGAATGCTGTTTCTTATGCTTATCACTTATGCACTTATCCTCCATTCGTGGTTGGTGCTTTTTATTTCCTTTGTCTCAACGATCATCTTTTTTGGGGCAGATTTATCTGCCTCTTGGATTCTGATTTGTCCTAAACAAAAAAGCAGCAGCAACAACAAAAGGTCTTAAATCCTTAACCTCACTTGTGCTCGGCTTAGGCTTGATTCTTAAGCTCATCCTGAAATGTGAGAGTGTGAGCCTGTGATACGAGCCAATTTCAGTTGAGCTTTCACAATCTGTACATAACTAGATCAAAAGAATAATGTTAAACGTATCAATTTTAAGCATCGTTTGAGGAAACACTTAACAAAAGTTGAGAATACTTGAGTCATATAACTTATTTTAGATTCAGCGAAAGCCTTTGAAATGCCTTACCTAATCGCTCTTTGGCTTGTGCATATAAATGAATGCAACTCCTTATAGCAGCCTCTTCCAGACTTTTTCTCGTCTATAGGAACTTAAAGGGTGTTCCTTAGTTATACAAACTTAAACATGGGCAAATTGGTAGTTGAACGGTGTACCTACTTGCCGATTTGCTTTCCAGGTTTCATGGAAAGTCCTTCTTGCTCATAACTATCTTGTCTAGGAATCTGTCGCTATCACAGAGTTTTGACAACTGGTTGCAAAAGCTTGTTAATTTCATATGGAGCTTTCTTGTCCCATAGCTGAAGCCATTCTTGTGGGAGAAGGCTTGGATGATTATTATGATGATGAGATTCAACGGGCCTATGTCCTATTAAACTAATCTAATTAGGATGTTTTGTTATGGCCTCCAATCTTACGTAATAAATTCTGGGATTTGATCAGGCAGATTTAAGGTGTTGTGGCTTGTGTTGGGCCTAACAGGAGTATTATATTTTGGGGATATTTTCTAAGTTCTAGGTTCAGCTAATGGAAACCTTGGTCAACCCTGACTTGGCCCATAAATTCACCTACTTGAACCTGAGTTCCATATAAGTCGTAAATAAAATCATTCAACTTACTTTACCTGTGACCTGCATGTTTATTGTTTTATATAACTTCATTTCAGAAAAGTGGAGTCGTGGACGCTCAAAGCTATATCGCCTGCGAACGACCACTTGTCATCTGCTCATTGGAGATAAAATAAACACCCATAATTTTCTCAAAGTTCCCCATGGACCGCTTTGTTGAAATGGCCATGGTTCATTCCTGAATCACTTATTTATTCGCAACTACATCAGCGAGAGCTCACCATCAACGAAAATATTGTGTGCTTGAGTGGTCGCCATCACTAGCTCGTGAAATGAGCTGCCTTTAGTATACGACACTTGTGTCTTTGCATGGTTGATGTCTTTTGGCACATGGTCACCGACACCCTTGTTGAGTCACCTCCTCAAAGAGCTGTCAATGCACGTTGACCTCGTCCACATGTTCTTATGGTTGATGCATGCTTGCTAGCCATCAACGAAAATATTGTGTGCTTGAGTGGTCGCCATCACTAGCTCGTGAAATGAGCTGCCTTTAGTATACGACACTTGTGTCTTTGCATGGTTGATGTCTTTTGGCACATGGTCACCGACACCCTTGTTGAGTCACCTCCTCAAAGAGCTCATTGTCAATGCATGTTGACCTTGTCGACATGTTCTTATGGTTGATGCATGCTTGCTAGCACCTGATGTGAACTATTGTCGTCATCCTTGTTGGCACGGTCGTCCTGTCGGCACATTTTCATGTCCATGCCCGTATTCACGTTAAAAGCTCAAGACTGACGGAATAAGGTTATGGCAAAGGTGATTTATATGGGTTCCATGTATGGAGAGAATGTGTGAATGGGTGGCTTCATTGATGACTATAACTAACTGGGAGTCTGACACTGTTCGTATTAAAAAAATTACCAAGTTGTTATTGTCGTCCTCATCACCGGAACTCAAGGTTTCGACATGTACTTGCATACATCCATGGAGGGTACATCAAAGTGAGAAATTGAGGAGCATTCCTTTTATTCAAAGGAAACATCCGCGAATGGGCAGTGGCCTTATTTACTTACCTATGTTTTATTCTGTGCTGATAGTAGAAGAAACAGAAGGAAACATAAGCAACAGTATGAGGTGGGCACATTTAAGTGGACATTTACATGCAATATATCTCTGAACGTCCATAGCTCTCTCTCTCTCTCTCTCTCTCTCTCTCTCTCTGTATGTGTGTGTGTATGTGCGTGTGTGTGTGTGTGTGATTTTTAATCATCAAGGATAATCAGGGGAGTACGAGATGCACTTTTACTTAAATATGTAAATATATCTGTAGTTTTCACAATCATTCTCTGCTCCTTGAGAAGTCCCACAACCTCCTATTTCTTTCTTATTTTTCAATGTTTTCCTGCTGTAATTGTTTTTCATAGTTCTGTATATGTATATATTATGATTATTAGCATAAGGTCCTATGCACAATTCCATGAGCTATTTTAATTTTGATGATGTAATACTGATATGGGTTAATTCTCAGTATTCAATAGCAATGATGGGATATGGGCCTGAAGACAAAAATCCAGTGTTGGAATTGACCTACAATTACGGTGTTAAAGAATATGACAAAGGAAATGCTTATGCACAGGTACTGTTTTCGTTACCTGGTATGACAAACCAACGGATGGTTAAATCTCTTGCATGCAGTCCTTTTAAGTTTTCTTTCCAGATATTTCTTCTGGATCCTGATAGTTCCATTAGGATATTCTTTGTATGACTGATTGCTTTCTGTGAATGTACTTGCATACAGTCCTTTAATTTTCTTTACAGATATTTCTTCTGGATCCTGATAGTTTCATTAGGATTCTTTGTATTACTGATTTATTTCTTTGGATGTGTGACACTTTGTCTTGCCAGATCGCAATAGGTACAGATGATGTTTATAAAACTGCAGAAGCAATAAAACTATATGGGGGAACGATTACTCGTGAACCAGGTCCGTTACCTGGCATCGGCACCAAGATCACAGCCTGTCTCGACCCTGATGGTTGGAAAACAGTATGTTTCATTATTGCACGTTTCTCTGATTATTTTTAATTCCTATATTTGACTTACCACTGTTATCTGTCATAAGTTCTCTTTAAAAGAATGACATCTACATGCTGCCAAAGTTGGTCATTGTCTTAATTTCACATGGATCAAATTTTACTACTGATCTAGTTAACAGCCTACTTTGATCTAGTTTATTGTTTATGGTTGATACATTTCGTGCAACAACAATAAAAACAACGACAAAGACATTATCCCAAATTTTTTAGGACGGCTATTTGAATCCGTTTCTTCCATTCAGCTCTCTTTAAGGGTGCAATACCCGCTGTAACATTAGCAAAAACCATATCCTTTGTTACCGACCCAGCCCAACTTTGTTTAGGCCTACCCCTAGTCCTAGCAGCTCCTTCGACTAATATCTTATTATTTCTTCTGTCTGGTGCATCTAGTGATCTATGTTGTACTTGTTTAAGCCACCTTAGATGATTTTCCCTCATCTTATCCTAATTGTTGCCAGTGCCACTTCCAATTTTCCACGAACACACAAATTTATTATCCTATCTTTCACTGTATTGCCACATGTGTCCAAGCCTGCTACATTTCATGCAATGGATCATAAATTGCTAACTTGTTCTTAATGATTATCTTTCATCATTCCTTCTGTATGTATCCATAGCTGTGGGTAATTGATTTAGTGTGTGTCAAACACAGTTAATACAATCTATATGAATAGAGTAAACAATTCTGTTCAGAGTGTTTATTTCTAGCAAAACCAAATCAACTTGGTAAAAAAAATCCAGACATCAATGCTATACAAATGCCAGATAGAAAGTTATGGTAAACTACATTGCTAGTTATAGTATGTCCTCAAATGCCATGTAGGCAGTTGGCTTAGCCCATATGGCTAGCTATAACATGTTGAATGTCAAATTGCATATTGCAAGAATTAATCTGCATGAGTGTTTATTTCTGGCGAAACTAAGTCAACTTGGTAAAGTTTTTTTTCCCCTCAGACGTCAATGCTATTGAGATGACAAATACAAGTTATCATAGCCTACATTGCTAGTTATAGTATGTCCTCAAATGCCATTTAGGTGGCTTGTTTAGCCCATATAGCTAGCTATAACATGTTGAATGTCAAATTGTATGTTGCAAGAATTAATTTGCATACATGATTCATGTGATGTCCAAGATAATTTTATATTATCAAACTATAGACATACAAGGATTTATCCAACTATCTAGATACAACAACAAAGCCTTTATCACAAATTTCTGGGGTCGGCTATTTAAATCCTCTTCTTCCATTGCCATGTTCTCTGCAACGCTAACAACATCCATATCCTTTAACACTTCAACCATGTTAGTCTAAGCCTACCTATAGTCCTAGCGACTCCATTAACTACTATACTTTCTCTCCTTACGAGGCATCTATAGATCTGTGTTGCACATGTCCAAACCATGTAAGTCGATTTTTTCTCGTCTTGTCGTGTTTTGACGTCATAACTTCATACGGATGCACTCATTTCTCATCCTATCCTATCCTATCCTTTAATGTATTGTTACTCATCCATCTTAGTATTCCTATTTCAGCTATACTAACTTTTTGGACATTTTGTTTCTTAATTGTCCAACATTCTGATCCATAAAGCATGACTGGTCTTATAGCAGTATTGTACAAAAAAATTAACTTCATAGGTATCTTGTGATCACAATTAAGTGTCCTATATAAAGTAGAAATTTTCATTTGCTTCCAAATGTGTTTTGGTTGGCTATATGGCTAATAGTATGGCTCATATGGGCTCCCTAGAGTAAGCTTATCATATAATTCCTTTACGTAGTCTTTACTAGTCTAGGAGCATTCTGGGGATTTGTCTTTGGCTGTATGAGCTTGAACCAAGCAACACAGGTTGCCTACTTGCCACTAGCCGTCTAAGGTTCATGACAGTTTTCTCTCTCGTCGTTTCCTCATCCGGAGGTCCCCACATCCAAGTCCTTCTTCTTCTTTTTTTGAGTTCTTAGCCATTTCATTTCTGGTGCTTCTTGACCTTGTATCATGAGTGATGAGTTTCACGTCCAACATCTAAGGCTATTTTTGAGAAATGACAAAGCGAAAAGGATGATTAGTTGAATTTAATTTCTAATCCACAGAACTGCAGTTGACTTTCCAAAAACCTGACTCAGTGTGCATTTTTGTGGTCCTGCTTTAAAAAAAATTTCCAAGCCAGAGAATCTACTGATGTTATAGTACTTCTAACTCTCTGAATAACTTTGTTAATTGGTCTCTTGAATGATTGAACCTAATGTCTTTGGTTAATTTATTATCTTCTGCAGGTCTTTGTTGACAATATAGATTTTACCAGAGAATTGGAATGACAGGCTGTTCTTGGTTTTTCACCACCCTGCCTGTGTTGGAGCATCCGACCTGTAGCTGCTTAGTGCAGCATGCAGCCAGCCGAAGGAAAAGCCTGTTGAAACTATGCACCTCAAATCTCCGTTTGTAGATAAGTCATTTCACCTACTATGACAGTTGTAGTAGAGCAAACAATTACAAACCATATATGTAGATGTGAATTTGTTATGATAAGTTCATGAAATAATTCAATCAAGTCAAATCTTATTTCGATCCATCCAACTCTTATTTCAGTCTACATAGTCGCGGCAATATTCATATTCGCTTGACAGTCGAGAATTTGTTGTAGGCCATCAGCCCACGTCTTCTTTTCGTATTTGTTTCTGCATTCAAACTCTATTAGCCTTTCCGTTGTTCTGATCCCAAAGTAAGCCCTCTGATTGCTCCCGTCTCCTGCTTCTCTTCCCGGCCACGCTACTATATTGCTGCAGACTTCTTTGACAACACCTGGTAAATACCACTACTGTATTATTTCCGATTAATCGATGGTCTAGTTGACAAGAGTTCATTAGTTCAAGCCATCTGTCAATCTTACTCTTTTTCGTTTTCACAAAGGTTCCTGCAATGTGTGTGCTTCTCATCTTGAGGACCACCTGATATCTCATAGAGAACCCAAATGATTAGTACTGTTGAAATTTGCATATAATACCAAAACGTATAGCTGAGAATTGAACCTGCCAGTTTGAGTTCATGGAGATGGAAACTTGTTTCCAGTGGAGGCCACCTACAACAGTTGATCACACAATTTTATTTCCTATGCATTATATGATTTTCTCTCTCAAAATGTTATAATGTTCTTATGTTTCATGTACTGGTGTCTCTCAACGAATTGAGAACTTTAGAGGCGCGTTTCTCTTTTCTGAGAATCAGGGCTGGCCCAGGGGTAAGTCTGACAAGATTTCGGGCTTGGGCAATCCTCCTCTGCTTAGGACAATCTTCTAGGTCCAACGTGACCCTCGGGACAAGCCCGCAATAAGGGTCAAAGACAACCAAAATAAGCTTCGGCCCTATTGAGAATCCATACCTCTTCTTGTGCGCTTGAGGAGTTCTCCACCTTTGGATACAAAACTCACGGCAGACGGACTTCCTTTGGATTCCAAACTCTCTGCTGTTGATGCTTCGCCACAGATGTCCTTGCAGAGCCTTGCTCTCAAAGTTGCTGCTCCCCTCAGTGCTGCATCGATACCGACTAGAATTACAATTTGGGATTTGATTCCGTAGTGGTAAATACATTATTGATTTTGATCCTGGCTCCCCAAGGCAGCGTTCATCTTGGGATTTGATGCAGTTCTACAACTCAATCTCAATTTTTTAAAAACTGGAACAGAGATCGACCCGGTCAGGACACTGGGTTGGATCAAATTGATCCAACCAGTGGGTAAATCCCGGTTATATAGGCTTACATTCTTACATTGATATATATATATATATATATATATATATATATATATATATATATAAACTTAGAAGTTCAGCATGTTTACGATAGTATAATTAGTCAAAAAAAATTAATATATTAACTTTGATTGCATGTAAAGTCCAAAATAAAAGTCAAAAACAGTTCAAAATCCAACTGAGGAAGACTATTCGGTGGCCTGACCGCCAGGTTGACTAGATTTTTCGGTATTAAGTCAGTTTGAAAAAGCTATTAGTTCACAGTTCTGGTCCGGTTTTTTAAACACTGCTGTAACTATTTGTTAGGAATAACTGATTTAGTTACTTTTCATTCCTTTCTAGAGCCTGTAACAACCATAAATAGGTGTTTGGCTAGGCTCTCCTTCATGCGATCCTGCTCTAAACAGTCTAGTTTATTCCTTATAGTCGGACACAGATACGACACCGTATCCTGTAAGGACATGATACAGTAAGGAAACGTAGCCATAGACAAGGTACCTATTTTGACCTGTCCTGGAGTGTCTAGGTTCTAAAGTAAAAAAAAAAATATTTAGTTTTATAATCTCACATATACATGTATATTAAGGGGTCTCGAAATCACAGTTCGTCTCGAAATTATTGTTCATGTAGGCTAATGAACAGTGATTTCGAGATCCAAATTCTAACATCGGTCAATTTCGAGAGACTGTGGCGACTAGAGAGAGAAGCATGAGGAAAATAAAGTCGATCACCTGTTGCTGCTCCGGCTGTCAATGCCATGATATCGCCGGTGGTCTGTGCACTGACTGCAGACCGGATGACGGCCGAGATCTGGCTGCGTGTGGCGCCCATCGCGCGTGCCATCTCAACGCAGTGTGACGCCACCAACGCCGCGGCCGATGCGGCGGCGGCTGCAACGCCCGTCCTGGAAGCGCCGTCGAACTGCAGCAGCGTAGACGACGCCTGGGGCGCAAAGACTGTCCCGGCTGCGATTCCGGCTACGGCAGCCGCCACGCCGGCGACGGACGCAGCGGCGTACACCTGGGCGTCGCGGGCTCGCCCCTCCTCCTTCCTCCTCTCCTTGATATCCCTCAGCCATCCGGCCATAGTCTTCCCGCGCGGCGCGCCTCGAAGGAGCTACGTAACGTTTGGAGAGAGAGGAAAGGAAACGTCAGTGCAGTGTCGGAGTGTCTAGTATTTACTGACACTGTCCATATATATCACTATTAGCGCACCTTCAGCTCTCCATAGCCCCTCGGAGAGATCGGAGGGCTGCAGCCAAATGGTTCGGCTGTCCTCTTATCACTCTGTGCCGTCGCCGCGAGGTTCTCGTGCGCAAATGGGAGCTTCTCAAGAGAGGTATCGCCGCCGAGCGCTCTCGATACCTCGCGGGCGGAGAGGCTCCACGACCTCGCGAGGAACTCCATGGTCTCCGTCGGGGTTCCGGGAGGCCGCAGCAGCGGGGACGGCAGCTCGTCGCCTTCTTCCGCGATGTTCTCCAGCCGCGGGGAGGGGCGTTCGAGATGCCGGCGATGTCGGTGATCTTCGGAGGGCCTCTCCATGTCCTAGCAGCAAACAGGAATTCATTAAGTTCGTTACGCATGCACATGTGCACAAACTCAAGTTCTTACCATCAAAAATGCTAAGCGTGGAGAGTTGAGGAAGTCTTGACACAAGTGCATGAGAGTGTTCAAGTGTGAAGCTTTGGAAGAACAGAGGAACGATACTTATATGCAAACTGGTGTTTAAAAAACCGGACCGACCCGTGAACCGGGTCTGGTCAGCATTGACCCATTATTTTTTTAAAAACCGGATGTAAATGTATATATTTTTATAAAAAACAGTGTTTATAATGGAATAAATTTGGACCACCTAAGTTAATTTAGTGGTTGAACCAATTTAATCCAATCCATGATTCAGTACCTTGTCGGGGTCGATCCCGGTCCGATTTTTAAAACATGCGGTTTTCTTTTATCTCAACTTTGGCCAGTAAAGAGATTTACTGTCAAGACTTCCCGAGTGGTATGTTTCATGATTATGGGGATTCTGGATCCAAACTCCTTTTACTCTTCCTAAAGTATACACATTTGTCATTTGCCACTGCATACATTATTAAAAAAGTTAATTGTTCAAATGGTATCTGAAGAATGTTATGATTATTGTTTTGATGACCGGACTTTTTTATTCGTTAATTTGGGTTTAAATAGTTTCCGAACTAGATTTTGTTGTCATTTTGGATAAAAATCGACATGTGATGTTCACGTGACTTATTTTTAAGATTATTTATGTCATGATAAGCCAATACGTTGACTATAATTGAATGTAGAGCCGTCATTTTGTACTCGACAAAAGCTATTTGTTTATGTAGAATTTTTTACACTGGTATTCTTAGTCGAAAAACAAAAACATGACAAAATAACTATAAAAAAATAAGACACATGATTATCACATGCCCATTTTTATCCATTTTTATTCCAAAAATACCAACAAAATCCCGTGCATGCACTCTTTAAACCAAAACGGCAACCACTACATTTTTCGGACACCATTTGGGATAATTAACTCTTATTAAAACATAATAAAAGCTCCTACTGATTTAACTGCAGGGAGTCGGGGAAACGGTGCCACGAGTCTCACGCTTATACATGATAGGATAACTCTCGCTTATACGCTTATACAGGATAGTATCTTTTCAGTGAGTTGGTGAACGGACACAAAACAATATCGGTGTCCGAAGAATATAGAATCAGCATGATCGTATCGCCATGATTAAAGGACCTCCCAAGAACAGTAAAAAATGCTTCTTAAAAGCAGCAGAAATGGGGATAAGATGCTCTGTTCTCTGGATTTCCCTTTTGCGGAGTGAGAGTATAAACAAACCTATTGATCGCGGAAGTGGAAGTGGAAGCCGAAGGAAATGATGGCAAAAGGAGTGAGTACCAAAACATAGTTACAGGAATTCTGGGGCTCCTATAGAAATTGATATTTGCAACTCTGATGCAGATGCACTAACCGTGCTCTGGTCCTATGTCCATCATTGCACTTATATACGTCTAATCTCGTCTCTAATGCCTCCTCTTTCTGTGTTCTTTGTGAACTAGTAGAGACTAGACATGGGGACAGGCTTGTTCTTCCATATTTAGATATAGCGAACAATTCTGATAGAGATCTAGATGGATCCATTGATCAATAGAAATTGATCCGGTTTAAAGATCTATGAACAAGAGAGATCCAAGTATCCATGTCAAAAAAGAAAAATTTTGCAACGTGTTGGTTAGCATCGGCACCACGAGTGCTCAGGCTATAGTGCTTGTTTCCTAGTAGCAAGCGAGCTTCAAGTATTGCAAAAAAGGCGTGTGTCAGGACACGTTCGTGTCAGGATACATTATGTATCGTATCATGACAATATACGGAAGAAGAAAAGCATTGTGTCGCATTAAATAATGTTCGTATCCACACAACATATAGACAACAGGAGACATGGTACTCTAGTATTGTATCAGTGTGTATTGGACATGAACGGTGGGTATGACTGTGTGATAGTTGGATGATGTAACCGTGGACACAACAAATCAAGCAGTAGGTACATACGACACAGACACGGATCAAATGGATGTTAGGGCCACAAGTTAGGTCGCAGCCTGATGTGTCAGCTCCAGCCCCGTGCTTTGCATTTCGACGACACATAGCCACTCTTGATGTCCAAATTCAAGAGAACATACACCTCTCTTAGCAAATACTACTTGATCAGGTCAATATATGTTAAGAGAACTAGTTGCCACGGTCTCTATTAGAGAAAACCCAGTTTTCCTTCATTTTCTCCCAAATTACCAATAGTAAATAATATTCCTATTCTATACTAGTCAATTGATTTATGATGCCAACATGATGTCCTGAAGAAAGAATACAATTGAACACTACGTGAAGAAATGCTCCAGGTGACAACTGTAGTTCACCGCACTATTGTTTTCATGGAGCTAGTAACACGAAACCAAACCCCCAGAAACAATTCAGTTCTGTTCGGATATTCTTGTTGCTAAGTTCAGCATAAATCCTCCTCGAGTAAACCTTACAAATAATACAAGTGAAAGGAACCTTGATCTAGTGAAACTTTTCGTATAAATGACTAACTCAAATACAAAGTCATGACCAGCAACAACAGTAGCAGCAGCAGCAGCAGCAGCAACAACAACGGCAACAACAACAAACACCAAACTTTTATCCCAAATTTCTGGAGGGCGGGGGATCAAAACTTATCTTCACTTTCCTGGGCTTTCAGAAATCAAGATGCAGTTTCCTATTGTATGTGCCATCTAACGCAATAATCCACTGAAAATACATGCTTACGATGGAACAAAAAAAATTGAAAGCAGCTTCATTTGCAAGACTGATGATAAATAACCTAATTTAATGGCATCATCTTGAAACTTTTCATGTTCAGTAGTATATGAACAGCAACAACTGACTAGATAAAACTTAATCAAGGCGGACAGTATTTACTCTGACAAGGCAAAGATGCAGCACATATGCTCTACAATTGACAACTTCATTTGCAAGATTTCGTGTTGCAAAACAACCTGATCTAATGGCATACAGCCAGGATTCACATAAATTTTAGAACATGAAAACTATTAGTTTTGCATACCACTACCGAGGAAAAAAAAACCTCCACGCAAGGAAATCATACAAGTTCGTATAATTGAACTATAAAATCACATGTATGCATATACTGCAGCAAAATGTTAAAGCATTCTGTTGCATATTGAGGGTGCTTCAAACCGTAAAATACAATGTTCCTGCTAAGAGTAGAACTGGATGATAGGTTACAACACCTATCAGTCTATAAACCTGAAAGTGAAACAAATCTACAAAAGCAGGAGCAATTATATTCAATTATTACAAAAGGTACTTTTTCAGCATAATCGTTAAACGAGTGTAAAGGTTTTGTGTTTACACTAGACACTAAAATGACTATGCAACAACATACTTTTAAACTGCTCATCTGGTAGATATATTCACCAACAATTGGATGTGCCAAGCAAAAGATTTTGCAAGCTCTTAATTGGCACTCATTTTGCTTCTGATTTAAACTAGCAGCTTCTTCAATAGATACGCCTACTGCACTCTTATGTAAGAGCAAAGACTAGCATCTCCTTTTGACCAACAAGCTATGAGCAAAATATGAACAGAAACGAGACACAGGACAAAATACTTCTAAAGAATTGTATATAATGTGGATTCAAAAAGAAGATACTTGATGGCAAACAAGGAATCATTACTCCTAAAACATATATATGGGGCCTCAACAATCTACTTATGCAACAATGCGAAAAATAGGACTATCTCGCCCTTAAATGACATCGATGTGAAAATTATCAACACCCAACGGAACAAGTGTGAAGTGAAGCTACTTTTGTTGATAGAAACAGCAGCTAAATGCGAGTCTCATGGAAGAAAATTCTCGCTAAAGCCTAAAGGTACTGGTAGTCCAGCTACCGGTGTCCAAAATGTTGAAACTCAAGACGTACATCCAAAATGTTGAAACTCAAGACGTACACGGCAATAAAAATTTAATGAACATCTAGAGCAAGAATTTCAGAGGTTAATTTTATCTATGAATCAAGTGTCTTCATAGTACCTTGCTTAAGGGAATCAAATCACTTGACTTTCTTTCATTCTCTCTCTTTAGGTGTTGGCCCTCAATTGTCCTAAATAGTTCTCCAGAAACATCAGGGAGATGGTGAAACTTATCTGTCTTAATCTTGGAATCCATGCATCCTAATTAATTGCTTTTGTCTTTCATTTGGTAATGTAATCTCTCCCTCCGATGATTAGCATGAAGATTCCATGAAGACCATATGCAAAGCTGATTCTCCAATCTCCATGCACAAGATTACAGCGAGGAATGTACCATTGCAGTGCAGGAACATGCTGCATCCAATCAAACACTATCTATCTCTACATATTGTCTGTCAATGCTATTTGAATCCTTTACATGTGGATGCCCCTTCAGCTTCCCAACTATAACAGCATCATGGTCTGGAGATGTAAACATTTTTCAATGAGATAATTTATTTGTGATAAAAAACGAATAAATCAACAGAAATGGTCCCTTGGAAAAGCAATCAACTTACAGGAGAAGTACAGTTACTTGATGGAAGTCCCATATAGAAAGCACATGACTGGCACCTGAAACACTAGTTTTGCGGTGCTCTATAAGATTCTGGATGACTCAGGCACCTAATGCTAAAACTGATTTAGATTACCATCCAAGGCATTGAACTAAAGAACACAACAAGAATTAATATAGATGGCACCTAGCTCAGAATTGAACAGGGTCTACAGAGAAGAGAATTTACAAGAAATCCATAGATTCAATTACCACAGGACCCATATTATATATCAACAGAAAAGGGGAAAAAACACTTCACATATCATACAGGTCAATTGTAACAACAAAATGTTGCACCAGTTAAGAGCTGACTGTTGTGGCGTAACACAACAGCTATCGTGCTTCTTTTTTGAATAGCAACATTTAGCGTCATTCTGATTTCTGACTGTAGTCACCTTTAATAGAAGTACAGCAAGCATCCTTATATCCACAAAGTGACTTGAGCAAATATGGCTTCAAAGCGACACCTTAGCAAAGCCTCCAATGTTGTTACTCGGATCTCTCTTCAGTTCAATCTTCCAATCTGAAGATGAAAGAAAAGAGAAGGTGCTGAAACAACGTAAATTATATACAAGATAGTTCACATAAACTGTAAGAACATATCTTAGCGTCTGGAAAGAACTCATACTGGCAGTTGCATGATGGACCATTCAGAACTTAAATCCAACAATCATGGTCGTCATTTATTATCATCTCACCTATAAGAAAACAGATTTGAATATAGATACTTGCCTATCTATCAAAGTGGTAATTGTACGCACCACAAAACGGGGCATTTTCCAAAAGTATTTACGATTTGACTTTACTATGCAGTACCTTTGAGGCACAAGTTAATGTAGGAACATACCCTTTTTTTCCTTAAATTTTTTTGGATACATTAAATAATGTAGATTGCACTCAACAGTGTGGTTGTGTTTATGTTCTTGAAATGGGAGCGAGGTAGATCAACTGGTCCAATTGGTTGACCGGTCCAATCAATTTAACTAATCTTTCTAGAAGATCTCAAAATAGTCTACGAGTTTCTATATATGGTAATATTATTTTCAAGTAGTTTCTAGGTTTATTTATTTAGTAGTTTCTAGATCTTTTAATACTTACAATTTTTTGTATCCTCTCGATCCTATAAATAAGGTTCGCTCTTGTAATCAAGTTATTAAAATTATTGAATACTTGAATTATTATAAAGCTTTTGCTTTGGTGGGAACTTGATTTGTTCCATTGTTGTATCCTTGGGTTGGACGTTCAGTGTGGTGAATTGGATATCGGCATCCGTAGTGGGGTTCTCAGTTTTGCCACCATCGGATCAACGACACATGGTGACGTCCGTAGTTCCTTAAGTGGGGTCCTAGACCTCGCCACAATCAGATTGCCGATACCCCCCAACAACTCCCTACGTCAGTTCTGATGACCATAATACAGTTTACCGTTTAGTATTTTGTGCATCTTAAAGTATTGCACTTCAACTTGGGATTATAAATTAACAAATAACCTGTTGTTTAAATCGTTTTTGGTCTCTTCATGCAGAACTCCTGAAGAATGCAGTATTGCTCACTATAGCATCATACAATTGGAAAAAAAAAAAAATCAAATAACATACTACAAAAATTTATCTAGAAAACCCATCCATGGTGAACTTCAGTATAGGCATGGTACCTTCCAATTATTTGGCAGAAGCATTGCGCTGTAGTGTAGGAGTCCAACTACTGGACGAGACAAAGTTGCTTCCCAGTCCCTGACCAATGTGTGAAGCATCAGTATGTCCAGATGGCTTTGAGATTACGACATTCCTCTTTGGGGCATTTGAAAGGCCAAATGATGTCGATGGCATGTTTACTTTGTCAACAATTGTCCCTACTCTCTGAAATGGTGAAACTCAATCAGAGATTCAGAAGAAAATTTAGAACTGGACTTTAGAATGCAATAGTCTTCGATAATACAAGAAGGTTAACTTTCAGTAGAGAATGTTGTATTAGGATGGCTTTAAGCATGTACCATTAAAATAGATTTTTGGTAATTAATCAATATCACATACAGAGTAAAACAGAAAGAAAGAAACCCCAGTCAGAAGGAGAATTTGGTTGCCGTTCATTGAAGGGTCAGGACTCAGGAGACTGGAGACCGAACTATTTACATGCAAGAGAGCCTTTATGCAACAGATTATATCAATTTAATAGATACTTTTATCTCAAAAGAACAGTAATATAGACAATATTTAACTAAAATCAAGATACTGTCTACCCATAATGATAACTTAATTTACCATGCCATCGGCAACTTCTTTTGTATATAAATAACATAAACAGATAGCTCCATGTGTATAAGAACAACACAGCACTCTAATTTATCACACTACCTACTTTTCACATTCCACCTTAAAACTACCACAAAATCTACTTCCTACTCTTAATCCTCTGGCAGAGCAAAAAACTCTCCTTCCCTTAATGGATGGGAGCACACACTTCCCTAGACGAAGCATGAGCATATGCCTCCGGACTCCAGTACATTAATGTAATTATAAGCGATGTTGAGCTCAAACAAAAACTTGCAGCCATCTCAGTAAATCTTCTGAATTCTCATGATTTTATCAAAGTTTGCATGTCAACCTTGAGCACATGGTTACTAGAAAAGATTGTGACTGGAAATATGCAATTAACTTGTGCAAACTTTTCTTGTCCAACTGATTTCAGCCAAACCCTCGTATCAAATTAAAACATTAAAATCAAGGAAACAATATATAAGCTCCACTTTAGTTTGATCCAATTTTCATTATTAGAACAATGATGACCAAGACAAATCCTTTGACATGCACCCTAAGGCCACATTTGGTTTGCGGAATCGGGGCCTTGGGAAAGGAAAGTCACTCCTTTCTTGTGTTTGGATGCCAAAGGAAATGAGAAGGAAAGAAAATTGATTCCCAAGGGAAAGGAAGATATGGGAAAAATGATTCCCCCACTCATCCCATGGATTCACTTTCCCACCCCCAATTATTCACTTTCCCTCCCAATTTCTCGGACCTTTCCAAACACAGGAAAGAAAAATTAATAGGAATTGCAATTTCCCAATGGAAAGGCAAGAGTAAAGAATTGATTTCCTTTCCTTTCCATGAACCAAACGAGGCCAAGGACCCATTGGCAACTGGAAAGTGGAAACTACCCTGCTTTTAGATGAGGTTTCCATATATATATATATATATATATATATATATATAGAGAGAGAGAGAGAGAGATAAAAGACTCGAGTGAGCGATGTTCGAATCCCGGTGGAAATAAATATATATATATATATATATATATATATATCACTCGAATCCCGGTGGATATATATATATATATATATATATATATATATATATATATATCCACCGGGATTCGAGTGATATATATATATATATATATATATATATTTCCACCGGGATTCGAACACCGCTCACTCGAGTCTTATGGTCTTATATCTAAGACTCGAGTGAGCGGTGTTCGAATCCCGGTGGAAATATATATATATATATATATATTTTTGGAACCAGGTAAATTGTTTCTGGAATCGCTCCCACTGGGATTCGAACTCCTGACCACTTGGGCCGCATGCATCTCTCTTAACCACTAGGCTAGAGGTCATCTGCTATATATATATATATATATATATATATATATATAGGGAAGGGATATTGCACCAAACTTATTGCATCAATTGTTGCACCAAACAATCTCAACCACACATTTATTTCTATCGTGTGGTTATAAAGCATTCCATAAAGTTGTTGCCACGTCAGCATGCTTTATAACCACATGATTGAAATAAATGTGTGGTTGAGATTGTTTGGTGCAATAATTGATGCAATAAGTTTGGTGCAATATCCCTTCCCTATATATATATATATATATATATATATATATAATAACGTCAGCATGCTTTATAACCACGTCAGCATGCTATATATATATATATATATAGATAGATATATATAGAAAACGGTATATGAGCCAATGGCTCATATTGTAGAATAAGTCATTGCCATGTTGGACTAATAAGAGAAAAGTCTAGAAAATGGAAAACAACACTGCTATGTTGGACCATGTTTAGATTTTCTCTTATTGGTCCAACATGGCATGGCTCATTATACAATATGAACCATTGGCTCATATCTCGTATTCTCATATATATATATATATATATATATATATATATATATATATATATGAAGAGAGAGAGACTTGAGATCAAATATTAGTTTTCCAGCCAGCCACTGCAAAGTCTGCAAAGTTTCTAGAAGTTTATAAATAGAATGAGGTGGATTTACAATGTAAGAACAGTCGAATGCTTTCTAAAGCTTCTTATTTTTCTTTATCACAGGGTGGATTTACAATGTAAGAACTGTCAAATGCTTTCTTAAGCTTTTTATTTTTCTTTATGACAGGCTATGTTCCACGGATACTCCCAAAGACTGCATATGTGTTTGGATCGGTATCCGACTCGTATCAAACATACACTTCCTCGATGCTCATGTCGGATATCGCCCACCCATGTTTAGGCTCCAAAGGGACTCAAAACATGGTCGAAAATGGTTTAGTAAAATCATCATCATGGTGAACTTAATTGAGATATGAGAAAGTAAACTTTTTTTTGTTGCGCTCCCTTCCATAACTTTTTGGAACTTAGTTATTAAAGAAAACATGCATAATATAGATACTGTTGAAATTTGATGTGTAAAATATAAATATGTAGTTATATCTGTGTGTGTATATATACACATCCCTTAAGTTTTCTTTAAAAAACTGTATTTTGAGTCCATATCCAAATGTGTGTCCGTGTATATGCAACCTAGATGACAGGTATTTGGTTAGTTTGTGGAAATTTCTTCCTTTGCAATAACATAACTTAGTTCTATAATTGTCCTCTAACAAGAGGGAAGTTCTTCAATTGAGCGCTTAAAGAATTCATACCATTCAAATAACTAGATATACTATACTATACACTATGGATGGTGGTAACTACAACAACAATAACAACAACAAAGCCTCTATTCCAAGTTTTGGGGTCGGCTGTTTGAATCCTCTTCTTTCATGCGTCTCTATCAAAGGGTCATGTCCTCTATAACGCTAACAAAATCCATATTCTTCTTTAACACTTCAAACCATATTTGTCTAGGCGTACCTTTAGTCGTAGCATCTCTAAACTATTATATTATCGCTCCTCCTTAGAGAACCATCTTATTTGTCTATGTTGCTCATGTCCAAACCACCTAAGTCGATTTTCTCTCATCATGTTGTCAATTGGATCCACCTCTAACTTCCCATGGATATACCCATTTCTTATCCTATCAGTGGCGGTTACTGAAAGAAACAAATAGTATTTCCTATAATGACAATTCTTCAAATTTATTGGCTTTGATCCTTCAGTTATGAATGCTGGTAATTTAGAATGTCCACATCTTAATGTTTCATCACTTCACCATAATAACAAACTGCGTGAGTGTAATCATACTTATTGTGTAATCTGCTTGAAAACTGTGTTGTAGAAAGCCAGAAATCAGGCACGACACTAACCATTTTCTCAAGACGCTGGTTATCAGAAATAAAATTTCTGTCAGCTGCGGATTTAAACTGCATCTGAACTGCAGGACGGGCAGCATTGATTGGTCCTATGCGCTCTACAACTTCACCTGGAAGAGAAACATCATGTCTACCTGGAAGTGCCAACAGGAAAAAACCTATTACTTATAAGCCACATGCATTAGATATGCAATTTTAGAGCACTATAATCAAAACACAGCTGGAACTACCTGAATGCATGATGCAACTGGTATTGGACTGGGAAAAGAAATTAAAAGCAAAGGGGACTGGCATCACTCTAAAACTCGATATGTCCCGTATTTCCAAATTAATGATGTCATAATAAACAAACACTTAGCATTTAAAATACAGTGACAAATATGTTCGAAAAGGCTGATTAAAACAATGAAGTGAATGCATTGACATGTCTTTCTTACTGATCATCTCTAGATATCCATCCTATATGGCTATACTATATTTATTCCAATTACAAAGCTCGATTTTTATTTCTAGAGTATCAGGGTGACTGTTGATAAAACCTGGAAAAGCAAGATTACCATGATGTTCTGAAGTTCTGAACTCATATTAAAAGTTATGGTTTAGACTAGTAAAATCTATCAGATGGCCTTTCCAGGGTAGCTCGAATTTAAGATCCAACTAAGAAAGGTGAGAATTCAAAGGGTACATGAATACCAAGACTGGAAACTGAAGATTAAACGTTTAAACATGTAACAAAGTCGATGCCGTTTAAGTTGATTGGAAGCCTCAGACGGTTCTATGATTTCAAGTACTTAAGGGTACATTAATTCGTGTATACATGTCCCTCTCCAAGTATAAAATACAAATGGAATTTGAGAATTGTCATGACTCAAGATTCTTATGAGCATTGATTAACAAGAAGCCTAGGACAAAGTTCAATGGCATTTTAAGTTAACCCGAAGCCTTAGCCAGTTCTATTATTTCAAGTACTTAAGGGTATATTACTACATTTATTTGTGTAAAAAGCCCCTAATCAACGAAAGAATATAAAGGGAATTCAATCATTGTCATGGCTCAAGATTCTTGTTTATGGCGATTGTTCTTGTTTATAGGCCGGAGCAATGATTAACAGAGCCTGTGACAAAGTTCAGTGGCATTTTAAGTTTAACCAAAAGTTTTAGACAGTTCTATGATTTCAAGCACTTAAGGGTAGCATTAGTTCATGTAAACATGACCCTTTCCAAGTAAAGAATTAAAGTGAAGTTCAACAATTGTCATGACTCAAGATTCTTGTTTATGGTCAATTGATTTACAATCAGTGACTTAGTTTAATAAGTGTGAATAACTGTGACAACATAGTATTCTTTATGATACAACCTTGATGTTTGTCAACATCCATTGGAACCGCTCGGCTACTCGTCCCACCTGAGGCTGGCTGGCATGTAAAAACAAAATCAGTATCATGGAAAATAAGGAAAATAAAGGTGTTTATGCTCAACTCAAGGCTGCAGTGTTAGTCAATTAAGCGTAATGTCAACAGATGAATTGAAAAGAGTTCTAAATAGACATAATTTATACAATGCACTAACAGAAAATCGAGGCTGAGGCTTTGTCCTCTGGGCTTGCTGGTACTTTAAGACAGTCCAGTCAAAAATATAGTCAAATTCGTAGCCTGAAATGAAATAAAGAAACAAGTGATAAATAGTTTAGCAAGTAGCGCAATTTATATCATACATAGAGTCTGCGTCTGATGTCAGTTTCAAGCTAGATATTCACTTGTACTCGTATATCAGATACAATGCACCGTAGTAGAAAAATATAAGCAAAAATTTGACTGGAAAAACACGTTGAATTTTATTGGGGTGTTATGTAAATTAATTGGATGAGCACTTAGAAGAAGTCGTCAGCACCCAACTGCTAAGTTTTACAGAGAAATCAGGTACTTCTCAAAAACTCGTAAATAAACGCAGAACCGCAGAGAAGATCTTATAACATGCAGAATTCACATATCAATTTCAGATAGGAACCATACATGTGATATGATGCTAAAAGTAATCCAAAGCAGTAACCAAATTGCATTGGGTAAATTTCAATGACTTGCTGGAATATACCAAATACCAGAGTACGGCACCTAAGAAGATATTTAAGAGTCACATAAAGATGCTCAATTGTCCCTCCTTGATATATACATTCCTACAACTTGAGCTTTTTCCTATTTTCCTATTCCCAATCATCAAATGATCATGATCTTTACCAGCATATGTTATATCAATGAAAATTGCTAACATATAAGTAGAATGATACATCATTAGTTTGAAGAATTAAATACATGAGTAAATAGTTACAGGGTCCAATAATAATTAATAGTGCAAAGCTTATAACATTTGACCAATCATACCTTCCCGACTAAACAAGTCTCGGAATAGACGCTTCAGAAATCCATAATCAGGTCTTTGATCAAATGTCAACGAATGGCAGTAGTGGAAGTAAGACGCAAATTCCACTGGATGAGATTTGCATAGAACCTAAAGAAATTCATTTAATATGTACATCAAATGTACGTGAAGACTCTTAAGAAACATATCAGGTCGGAAACTACCTCAATAGGAGTTGAAAGCTTCTTTTCACAAATCTTATCATACTTCTGCTTCTTTGTTGCAGCTTTTAGGCCCTGCCATGGAAGACTTTGCACAGTAATAACAATCAGTTATTAGAGCAGCAGCAGATAAGTATGCAGCAAGAAGGGAAAAAAAATTCATGTGAAAGAGTGACTAGCTATACAATCTTCATGTGACAGCTTTACATCTCTCACTATCCGTTTTGTGTGTGGTTGAGATTTTACTTGACTAGTTCCAAGGATGACAACAACTTAAACCAATGTGGATCACTAGAACACATTAGTCACATTTTGTCACATGAGTTGTTCAATTAGAATAATCAAATGTGAAAACAACACCAAAAGACATCAAAATATTGTAGTACATTCTTACATATTCATTAAAATATTCTTAGTTTATGATAAAAGGTGAGAAGAACCTTGAGCTGACTGTCCATCCAAAAAATCTCCAAAATTCACTAATGCATGTCTACACAGAACTGCTTCCAGTCTTACGCATGATATCACTTTACTACTAAAGCTACATCTAAAAATTTACTAATATTGACCATTTTATGTACTGTGAAGTACTAAGTACAGTGTGTAACAAATGGACTTGCAAAAGATGAAGAGATGGTAAACATTTGGTTAATCCTATTATTGAATATGCTAAAGAACAAGATCATAATGCTAAAGTATACCTTCCTCTCAAAAAATACAGTAGGAGATAGCCAAGTGATTCCAAATCATCCCTACGGCTTTGCTCTGATAATCAAGAGAAAAAAAAAAATCAAATTAGAATGTTTAATTCATAGCCAGGACTTGAAATTATGGAAATTTTCAATTATTAACTAAAACTTAATACAGTTGTAGTCTCTTACCAATTCCCAGATGAGTGTTGCAACTTGCATAGCGAGCAGTGCCAGTTAAATTTTTGTTTTCTCTGAATAAGAAGTACAAATTAGTTAACATGTATTGGACTTCCAAGAACTTTTATATATGCATATCTGCTCTTGGTGTCATCAAATAAGAGAAACCTATGTTGCACGGACACGGATTCAACACAACATGTTTCAGACACGGTGATATGGATTCGGCATCTATTTTGGTGTGTCATGCTGTATTTTGGTGTGTCCGATACATGTACGACACGGCACGGTATGGACACCGCATGAATTTTGGTGTATCCGTCCTTCTTTAGAGAAAAAAAACATATAGTTATGTAAAGTGCAATAGGAAATTACTTAGCCGATGCACTACATGCTAGATGGTCAATTATGTACGTATTTAGTGACTAAGAAATGCCATTTCAAATGACAAAGGCTTCGATATTTATTTAAATTAGAAATTGGCATGGCTTGAAGTTTAAAAGGACAGTTTTTGATAGTGTTACAGTTTTTGTTAGTGTTACAGAGGACAAGGCCCTTGACAGAGCTGAATGGAAGAAAAAGATTCAACCAGCCGAGTCCATATGTTTGGGTTAAAGGCTTTGTTGTGTTTTTTATCATGTTCCCTGCATTAAATATATTATTTTCCTTTCAGAGCAAAAGGAATGCAAGTATTTCCTAAAACATCATACTGTCATTAAAGAACAGGATAATACAAACATAAACTTTGCAAGTACGAATTAAGACAGAAATATGAAGATAAATTTACAATGTGAGACCCTTCCCACAAAGCATATTCAAGGTTTCTACTGTACAAAGTACAAGTGACCAAACATATAAATCACAACTTTCCATCCTCGTTCAACAAATACTACCAGAACAAAGTAAAAGAGGATCAATGGATAAATTCACTTATAATGGCAAAAATGTTGTCGGAGTGTTAAAATAGTTCATGAAGCAAGACCTCTTACCTGTATGGGATATGGCGGTTGGTGGTGGAGTCCCGATATCTTTTTGCAAGCCCAAAGTCAATTATGTATACCTAGAGACAAATCACAATTAGAATGACAGAGTAGTTAACTACAATGTATGTCTGGATATAGATAAACATATACTATGGCCAAATCAAGTTATCAACCTGGTTTGCTTTTCTGCCAAGACCCATAAGGAAATTATCAGGTTTGATGTCTCTATGCAAAAAACCTTTTGAGTGCACATATTCTATCCTGTTCATCTGCAATCAACAGAAGCATAGGATAATCAGCACACAGCCGTTTGATTGTTGCACATGAGAACATAATGACCATATTCTGAGAAAGTAAAATCGTGATAGTATTAAACATATGCTATTCACATCTAAGCACCACCATGCAAAAGGCTTAAAGAATACCTGAAGTATTTTTAATTTGCAATCTTGACTTGCAGGCCAGTGATTATTTGAATTAATTTCTCCTCTAGTCATTCATTTTGAATGAGCTTCAAGCAATGTTGATCTTAAACATCATAGATAACTCTATAGGGATGAATTATGTATATGCATATATGCGAAAATTACATGTAAGGTATATGTGCAAAGCATGCCTATATCACCACTCTTTCTACTCAAGTGTTATTCTAACGGCTACACGTCTAAAGCGTGTTTAGTACTAGTGAAAATGAAAACAATACTATAATATTGGAAGTATAGATTATAAGTGTGAATTTTATGGCGTCATATGATTCCTGGGGCTGAAAAGTTAGGGCATGGTCCCGAGACAACGTAGTGACAGAAGATATCAGTATCACCATATCATACACCATGCAACTCAATAACTCAGGAGATCTGACAGCATGTGTTGTTGCACGCCATGCGCCACAAAATTTTGAAAGATCCATCACAGAGGTTTATGAAGACCCATAATAAAACATGCACTACGTTTCCTCTTTTGGAAGTGCACAGCTACACATATTTCCTGCAACTAAGTATTTTGCAAGATTCGACAAAAGCAGTGAGAAAAGATTATAGACTAGCACCTCAATTTCTTCTGAAAAATCGACAAAAGCAATCAATGTTATAATATCATAGACCTAGCACCGTAAGGTTACCAATTATTTGACATATTTTATTTACTTCACTTCCACTTCTGGCCGCTAGGTGCAAATCATAGTTGAAGTATACCGCCTTGATGATAACATATTATTACTCTGTCACAAAATCCTTCAGAGAAATTTCCATTCTAAATTAATTACCAAATCATATAAACATTCTAATGCAGGCAGAATAATATTCAGCAGGCAGAATAATATTCAGCAAACGAAACAAGCTTAAAGAAAAACCTGCTAATTCTATTACCATCTGATCCGCCAACATCAGGACCGTTTTCAAAGAGAACTTCCTTCCGCAATAGACAAATAGATCCTCGAGACTGGGCCCAAGCAAATCTATAACAAGGACATTGTCTTCTGCATCGACACCACACCACTTTATGCTCGCGACGCCACCTGCATACATGAGTTCACGTAAATCAAAATCGATCATGTAAGAGCAACGCTCCATTCAGAAGAAGTTATTTCAAGTTCAATACACACTTCCTCCCTGCAGAATGTTATAGAGCTTGGCCTCGTAAAGCAACTGTGGGTGTTTCGTCTTGCTATTCTCCTGCACACAATAAAAGCACCAGTTTAAATACTTCACAACTAAAATTAACAAAATTTTGTTTTCAGCAGCTCAAGAAGCAAAAGGTTTCAACTTTGGCTCCTTACCGAGTATAAATCACCAAAAGTGAACAGATTCTTGACTAAAAAGTGTGAAATTTTATTATGCAGCGGCTCTAACAATTTAAAAACATGCAAAGATTACATCTTTTTATCATTAAACGCCGAACTAAGCAGATTTAACATCGGAACCTAGGGTTTCCAACCACATGGAATGTTAATTCTACTCCAGAAAGAGCGAATTCACCAAAAAAAAAATCACTTCAAATCACAACAAACGTGAAAAAAAAATCAGAACAGGGATCGGCGAGGACTCACGATCTTGACGGCGACGATCTCGAACGTGTCGACATGGGTGGCTGCAACAGCGGGCCAGAATTACGAAAGAGGGAGTGAGAAATCGAATCGATCGAGAGAGAATCGAAGAGATCTTTGACGAAATCGAATCGGGACTCACCGAGGAAAATCTCGCCGAAGGATCCGCTGCCGATCTTCCTCCCCAGCTTGAACTTCCCGCCGACGATCCGATCCATTAGCTCCCGTGATCGATAGATTGCGAATTTAGGTCCGATGGAGAGAAAGCTAGGGTTAGGGTTTCTATAGAGAAAGAGGGAATGGTCTTCGTGATCCGTGGAGGAGGAGGTTAGTTTGGGTATTTAAAGGGGGGAATTGTGAAATTTGACGCCTTATCCATAGTGTCTGTACTCCGTGGGAATAAATAGATTTTGCATGTGTCCTCTTTTATTTACTTCTTAATTACTTTTCATCTGAAATTGAAAAAGTTTACACATATTTTTGGAGAAAATGTAAGATTTGGGTTCTCTTCTCCCAAGCCAGGGCAATTTTGTAATTACAATCATTTTATTTAATATCTCCTTACAACCGCACGGGTGACACCTGCCCAATTGGGTCCCTCTGTCCATGTGGAGTAGAGAAGAAGAGAAGACCTAATTAACAACTGTCACATTATCGAATTTGTAAAACAAATGGTTGTAATCCTAGGATTACTGGCCAAGCAGATATGAGATATTTAAATTTTTACTGTCTAATATTTCATCAAGAGATACAACCCCACTCTATTTATAGTAGGAGTGCAACTCAGACGGACTAAACTCGAGCCCGATCGGATAAATCCATTAATGGTTGGGTTATGATTGAAGATACTCATACTCGGATTCGAATTGGGGTTAAAATATTTGAATCCGGTAGAAATCAGATTGGCCTCGAGTTACCCAAAGAACCCGGAACCATAACTACATATAATCTATATTTTTTTATATATATATGCTGTTTTTATACTTCTTTAATAAAAAAAGTTTAAACCCTAAAAATTTTTTCATCCAAATTATTCGACTCCTTACCTTTAATCTCATTTCAGTTTATATTAATGATTAATGGTTGATTGTTATTTGATTATGTGTTTAATATTAATATTGTTTAAATTTATTTTAAATATCATATTATAGTCCGATAAAATCGATGGACCCGACTCAACCCGAGCCCAACCAAAGAACATGTATTCCTTTTATATTCCTCCATTCACGGTCTTGGGCTTCAAATGTTGAACTCGAGGTCAACTTGGGCTTGGGCTTGGGCTAGAGCTAGACTTATGATTCATCTGGTTGAGCTCAAGCCCGACTCAACCTGTCCGAGTTGGACCCCTAGTTTATAGTCCAATTTATTTGTATTTACATTTCGGTATATTAGGATATACAAACTTGATAATGTTTATGTTGGTTATAAATCATTAATCTTCAGACTCATTTGACTCATTTTGGTATTTATAATTTGATATGAAGTTACCTCCCAACGTTTATCCGTGATGTTTTGTATTTTGGACATTCCTGAGTAGAGTAGTCATGTACTTAATCTTATATGAACCTTTATGACAATAATTTTCATATAGTTGGTATCAATACGTGGATCTTTGAGACACCATCCGTCCTATTCAACCAGTGTATCTTTTTCATGACCTCATCAATTGTCACAGAATCGAGGAGCCTTATATGTCTAAGAGAGTATTTCGCCAGTTCGACTATGTGTAAAGGAAACCGACATGCTCATTGATGTTGGTCCCAAGAGAAAATAATCCATTAAATTTTGTGTTAGTGGTTTACAACAACGTGCCGATGTCTCTGGACGAGTGGTGTCGGCATGTACTAGGTATGGAGGAACGAAAATGCACGTGATGCATGTGGGTCGTTTTCACTTTCCTTATTCTCTTTTTGGGGATTGTTTCGTATGTGGATTGTGATATTATCGTGAATTCCATATTCCTAGAAACAATATTTTCGGAAATCAAATTCCCAGCCTTTTGTTTGCTTGCATTTGGTATAACATATAGTATTCATGAAAAAAAAGGATTTTATATTATAGATTAGCTGATAGGAATATAATCTTTTGAATGTATATTTTCTAAATTGCCCTCTTACAAAAAATATATTATAATAATCTAATCAAGTTGGGTAGAGTTTGGATTAGTTAAATCATGTCAGGTTTTGGACGGGTCAAGTTCGTGTATGATTTTGGTTGAGTCGGGTTTGGCTTAGGTCGGGCAAGTTCTTTTCGGATACTTGTCTGGACCTGGGTCATGTTCGTTGCATTTGGATCCAAGCTAGGTCGGATGAGATTTGGGTCTACTCAGGTTTAAGTCAAATTCCGGCCAAGTTTTGGTCAAGTCGGGTTGGGATTAGATTCAACTTGAGTTTGTGTCAATGTGTTGATCATGGGATAGTTTGGTGATTTCAAAAATATTATTATAAATAGTACTTTTTCGCTATGGTGGGAATATGTTATTTCCGGGAATTATTGATTGGTCTTGTGCCAAACACAGTAATATTGATGCGAATAAATAATATGTTTCCCTGCCATTTTTTGGTTGAACAATATTGTCACTCTGTCTAGTTAGCTTCCGCTTATCCCCATTATTTTGGATTTCTACTTCTCTAGTAGCCAAGTGAAATAGTGATACGCAACTGACAGAAAAAAAAAAAAAAAAAAAAAACAAAACAAAACGTATAGTCTGTTGGATGAAAATGGTTACAAAGCAATTTTTCCGTTGTCCAACTAGGCACTTCTCCCTATTCAAATTTGTTATAAAACTTCTAAGGCTGGCTCTATGCCATTGAGCAGCCATTATTAACCACTATGTCACGTCCCGCTCCCGTAGGAGCGATCGTCCTCGCTAAGGCGTGATGCCGCACGAGCCTAGATTGCGCTCGTGCAAGGCGGGTTCCATAACGGTCGATTACAGCGGCTGCGACGGGATCGTCGCACAGAATTCCCGAACAGAGACATTGAACACGCAGCGGAAATTTAGAACAAACACAAGTTATTCAAAGAAGCTCTTTTATTGATATTGAAACAACGGTTACATTGGGGGCACAAGGCCAAGATTACAATCACTCAAATACACTCGTCTCACATTACAAATCGCTCAGCTCTCTCTCATCTCTCGATACCTATTGTCGATCCAGCGGAAGCTTCGGAAGGCGATGTCCATACATTATGTCCCGTATAAGTCTTCGAATCCATGCGGCCGCACGCTTCGAACCGCCAAGGAACTCCGTGCCTCGACGCATCCAAGCGAGCTCCGCGCCACGAGCTTCTACCTGTTTCTGCACATAAACACTGTGTGGGTGTCAGTACCACTGTACTGGTGGAGTGAGCTCCTCGCCCACCCATACAAAACCGACACGTTTATTTTACTTTGTGCAATACAAGCCCCTTTTACGATTGTCTTTCTAGTCTTGCCTTAGGATCGATTTTAGGACCGACGCTCAACCATAGTTTACAGTTTCGACCAATACATATCCGATACGGTCGATGCAATACGATTTGGCATGTCCCTATCGGATGTCCGATACTAATCGATGCCAACATTGAGCTAGGGTTTCTTTTCTGGTAATTCTACAAAGAAAATTGAACAAAAAAAATCAATTAGTAAGAATGTAAAAGTATAGCACTATTCTAAAAGCACGTAAAAGATAAATAAAAAAAATATCTATCGCGTGCAAACTAATTGGCAGATGTGACCACTATTTCATTCAATTTCAAAACTACTAAGAAACAACACTTGAAATACTTAAAATTATATCTAACTGTATAAAATATACTTTCTAAATGTTAACAAATTATTAATAACTATTTATTTTTCGATGGCCAAAAAAAATCAGAAAATTTACTGTACCGATAATAATTTAATTAATATTAGTTTAGACGATAGAAGTTCTGGAAATTTTGTAAAACAATACAATCCGACAGTCTGTCTGTCGGAAATTGAGCATGCTCAATTTCCGACAGACAGTATGTCGGAAAATGAGCATTAGCTCAATTTTCGACATACCATTTGGCTGAAATCAAAGAAGTAACGGTTTGGGTGGGTTGGGTTGAAAGAAAGGGGTTGGGTGGGTGAGTTGGGTTGGTTTGGTTTTTTTTTTTTATGGTTTAATTGAATATGATGGTGGGTGGGTTGGGTTACTTGATTGTTGGTTTTTTAAGGTTTGGTTTTTTTTGGTTGGGTTGAGGTGGGTTATTTTTTGTTGGGTTTGTAACGTTACAATTCTAACGTTCTAATTCCAACGGCTATATATCATCTATAAGTATCAAACCACTTCATAACAATTTTCTCATTCACTTCACAGCACTCACTTCACAGCACCTCTCCCATTCAGCAAGAAGTTTGTCAAGTATTTCGTTGAAAGCCGAAGCTCCTCTCTTCCAAGTTCATCTTGTTGTCAACATGGATGGAAATCTGACAATCCTATGCTCGCTTGGAGGTGTACTAAATGGGTTAGCGTATCAAGGGGGTTTAACCCAAGTTCTTTTAGTTGATCGAAATATTTCGTTTCTTAGTTTACATAATCTAATTATTGATCAATATTCTATCGACTACGAATTTATATTAGTACATATTTTCGTATCTAATTGTATAAATGTAGATAGTGAAGATGCATGGAAATTTGTTCTTCAAGTGAATGCACAATCACCGTATATTAATATCTATGTCACTTCGCCCCCATCTATGAATGTAAGTAATATACCTGCTTGTAATACTTTTAACGCTGGTCCTAGTTCTTCTCATCAAGTTATTCCATTTACTGAAGAAGAACATGTAGTAGATGATGTTAATAACGATGACGAAAATAGTGATGATCTAATTGAAAATTTAGATGATGAATTTGATGATTCTGTTGATAGCCTTAGCACTCCTGAATCATTTATTGAAAAACAATTTGAGAATCGTTCTAAATTTAGAAGTTTTATTAGTGATCTAGCAATTAGACGTAATTTTACTTGTTCGGCTACTTTAAATAATGCTACTGGAATTATATATAAATGTAATAGTTCAAATTGTCATTGGACGGTATACGCTAAAGCCATAGGTAGAGGCAACAGATTTTCTATTGCAACGCTAGAAAATATTCATTCTTGTTTAGGTGGACTTACAACCCAACAAGAACACTTTACAACAACCAACAAGAACACTTTACTCTCCCCCAACAACCCAAACTTTACTCTACATCTACCAAGCCGTTTTTTTTTTTTTTTAAAACAAACTTCAGTCAACCGCTACGACCAAGTGAACCGGGGGGGGGGGGGGGGGGGGCGAGCAAGTAAACCGGGTTTTCTTTCTATTTCCGACAGTGTGTCTGTCGGAATTTGGAGTCGCGCCCAAATTCCGACAGACGGTCTGTTGGAAATTGGGCGTGACTCCAAATTCCGACAGACGCAATGTCGGATCTTATCTCTATGCTAAATTTTCTGAACTTTTATCGTTTCTAGTAATTATTATTAATATTTTTATTGTACAGTAAATTTTCTGAAAAAAAATTGCTAATCTGATTCGAAACTGTCGATACGATCGATCCCGACTCTCACACAATAACACACGCATGAAAATATGACATGCAACTATGTCGATTCAGAATTGGTTTGTATATACTTTTATCATAATTCTAGAAGGATGTGAGAAAGTCCGATTTCAGGGTTTAGTCAGACGAGTATATATTCAGCAACTAGACGCAGAATATATGGTCAGAAAATAAACAACTACTGTAATTATTTGCAGAGGAGCTGCCATTATTTCTCCACTTTATTATTCTATTTTATCAATTTTGCTACAGAAATTCGAAAAAAAAAAAATCCAGCATAAAGACTTGTAATATAGTTGTGACATGGATCGTGTACTAATTTATTTTAGCCGGTTGAGAAAATCAAAGAATCAGATTAATTAATGTAATCTGACGATTTTTCAGGGCCGAGTTAAAAAAATTAGGCATATGTTCTTCTAGATTGTTTGCTTTTTTTATTCTCTACAAACTTTCTCACCAATCTCAAGAGATTGTCAATTTACATAAGGTTTTTTCTAAGGGCACTACCAAAATTGTTTGGGGGCATCACTTACATGGGGGCAATCCAAGAAGGTGGAGAATTTGCTAGGGGCATCCAAAATTTGCTAGGGGGCAGCCCAACCCCCCAAACCCTTCATTTCATTTCATTTGTCATTCTACACTCTCTCTCCTCAAGAAGAAAAAAAGAGCTATCTCCCTCTCCTAAAACCCTAATTTCTTCTTCTCCACCACTCCACTCCCAATTCCTCCACCAAGATTTCTTCCACAACTTTCGTAGATTCGAAGAGATGACACGCAAGTCAAAGCAACCGGAATCTAGGTACGTTCTTCCCTAATTTCTTCGAGAATTTTGTACATTCTATTCAAAACCCTAGAATATTTTTAATTCTTGAAAAAGTTTTGATAAAATAGGTTTAGAATCTCTTTATGGTTCTCTTCCCTAATTTTCGAACACAAGAAACCCATATTTTATGTTGAAACCCTAACTCTAGAACACGACAAACTAGCATCTCGTTTTGGCAGTTCGGATCTCATAACAGTAGGACTGCCAGGCATGTGACAGTCCTAATGTAAATCAGGACTGCCACAGTCCTGGCAGTCCTCTTGTGAAATAGGACTGCCAGGACTATGGCAGTCCTGATTTACATTAGGACTGCCACATGCATGGCAGTCCTACTGTAATGACATATGGGAGTGGGTAACTGTATGATGCTCATATGCGGGGGGTAACTGCATGTCCTATTTCTGTTTCTATTATTTAATAACTGTATGTTGTCATGTAGCCCACCGGCCGCTAACAAAAGAATACGACCCACCGCGTCAAAGCAGAAGGAACGTGCGGGACGTCCTCTCGAGCGTCCGATAATAATTTTCGAACCGGCGTCCGAAGCTCGGAGAGGTTGCCAAAGTGACACTAGTGTCGCGGTCGCCAACAAGCTTGATCGCATCGACGACGTGGTCGACTTCCCCTTCATGAATAATAGAGAGTCTCGTTCAAAGGCCCGGCATGATATATAGTTGGATCTGGATATTTTTCTTGTTTCAAACTTAAGTTGGATGTTGAATGGTTATGTACTTGTTTGAAACTTAATTTGGATGTGGAATCTTTGAAACTTAAGTAGTTGTGATGAATTATTGTAGTTGTGATGAATTATTGGGATGAATTATTGTAGTTGGATTATTGTGATGAATTATTGTGATGAATCTTAAGTTGGATGTGGAATATTTATGTAGTTGTGATAAATTATTATTGTTTATGTACTTGTGATGAATTGTTATTTTTATGTACAGAGTATCAGTATCAGGACTGCCACCCACTTGGCAGTCCTACACTAAAGTAGGACTGCCAGGGTGCTGGCAGTCCTGACTGAAACTTGCTGCAACAGCAAGTTTGAGTTAGGACTGCCAGCATCCTGGCAGTCCTACTTCAGTATAGGACTGCCAGGGGGGTGACAGTCCTACTTAACAAACTATGTGAGGAGCTCCTCAACTGAAAACTCTTAAATTAGCACGAAAAATGGCCATTTTTCGTGTAATTTAGCACGGAGAATGGCCATTCTCCGTGTAATTTAGCACGGAGAATGGCCATTCTCCGTGTAATTTAGCACGGAGAATGACTATCTGATCCAGTATCAGGACTGCCACCCCCTAGCAGTCCTACATTGAATTAGGACTGCCAGCACCCTGGCAGTCCTAATTCAATATAGGACTGCCAGGGGGGTGACAGTCCTACTTATCAAACTCTGTGAGGAGCTCCTCAACTGAAAACTCTTAATTTAGCATAAAAAATGGCCATTCTCCGTGTAATTTAGCACGAAGAATGGCCATTCCAGTGTTAAAACGCAGGAGAATGACCATTCTCCGTGTTAATTAACACGAAGAATGGCATTCTCTGTGTAAATTTGTCACGACCCGATCCCAAATAATTGGGTCGAACCGGATCATGCCTAGCCTGCACCGTTGTGAGACGGCGGCAGTAAGCTGTTCCATTAGCAGGTAATCACAACAACATCTAAACATTTGTCACAACTGAATATTCGAGAATTTAAAACTTTATTCAACATTTGAATAAATACAACTGGAAAATAAGGGAACTGAAATGAATGCTGAATTCAAATTAACAAAATTCTAAAACAACAAATCTGGAAACAGAAAAATATCTAGCTAAGCGTTCGGCTCGTCGGCCTCAGGTCATGCGTCCTCCAATGGGGACTCTGGCAACACCACATGGTACAGAACCGGGTCATAATAGCTGTTGTATAACAGCTCAGCATCCTCAAAATCCCCTAAAAATGTTATCTCCAGTCAGGAGGAAGCAAAGTACAATTCATGATAATCCAACAATTAGAATAATAATAGAGTTATGCACTTTTAAACAATTTGAAATAAACAGTTCTCCAGCAGTTAAAATATTGTGATGTGAATAGGCAATGAATATGACCGGATTGGGTTGTACAGTTGTATCCTATTGATACGATATGGCTTATCCCCGTGTGTATGAGGGGTAAGCTAATACAGTCATTATACTACTTTGGATGTGGTCATACTCATTACACTACTCCCCCAGTACCAAACAGTCAATCAGTCAATGCTCTCAGAGAGAGTTCCGTGTTGCATCGTGGTTTAAACTTACAATAAAACGATTACTAAATAATTGTAAACTAACACAAAATGTACTTGCCTTTGTTTATGACTGAAAACGGTGTTGGTTCCGGGAAGATGCTAGGTTCGTCTCCGAGATCCTACAGTTGGAGAACTTGACTTAGAACCAATATTGAGACCATTCTAGGTGTGCTAGTTGCAATTTCTAGTAGCAGGTCCTAGTCAGATTTTAAGTTTGTTTATTCTACTGCTAACGGTTTACGACGCGTGCTACGTTGGTTCTCATTTAGTTGGATAGCCAGTTTCTGGTTTTACTTGGAAAAATTGTCGTTACCGGTTAATTCGCAAAACTTTGTATTTTTAATATTATACGTATAAAACTACATTTTCTTTCAATGATAAAACGTGAGTTTTGTTAACAATCAATATTTTATTCAAGTTATTTTATCGTGAAAAATCTTTATTAATTTATACAAAATATTTAATAGCCATTTTGTAACTAAGCGCCTAATTACGAAGAATAAAACCAACCAGAAAATAAAGAAAAAATCAACCAAGAAAATAAATGAAAAACCTAGACTACGCAATACATGCGCACAGCTGACAAAATAGGAATATGGGCTTATGCCCTTACAAACTTTACATAAATTAAATAAATTTAGAGTTTGCTGGTGAGTTCTGAACGCCGGAAAGCGGTCCGTTCAGAAGGCCGATGCCCTGCACTCAAAATACTATAAACCAGTAGCAAGTTCCAAATTATATTTTAATTGTAAAATATGAAAATAAAGTAAGTCTCAGACTTGGTCCAATATTCATATTTGAAAATAGCTAATGCCTCAACGTCTGGGTAAAACCGGTTTCGTTTGCATTTTGCTAGGGCCCACGGACCGGTATGGTCGTCGCCCAAAAATCCATTTAAATAAATAATTTCCGAAAACCGATTTGAAATTCCTTTATAAAATTTTATAAAAATTTGGGCAGCATTTTCTCTATATTTGGGACAACCCAAAACTGGAAAAATGCGTCGAAACACCCATAAAAAGTCCCAAACCAGGGAACACCCAGAAATTAACCTCCAAACCATTTACCAAATAAATATACAATAAAAATCACAGAACGTTTCCGAATGAAATCGAAAAACCCGAAAATAACCACAGAACCAGAGAATACTAGTTTCAGAAACTCCGAAACTAACTCGGAATTCCAAACACAGAACAGAACATTTCCGAACCAACTCGAAAAATTTTGAGAAACCTAAGAATATTTTCGAAAACTCCGAAACTACGACGTCCACCTAAAAACCGAATTCCCGAGAAGGAATCGGGGACCAAGTCTCATCATCGACTACGTATTGGAAACGGGGACACGAAATTATACCTTGGGTTGCTCGGCTAGAGCTCTCAGATGTTATGAAGGAGAAAAGAAATCCGCGGACAGTGGACCGGCTCGGGACAGCTCCTCGCCGGGGTACGGCTGCGCTGGACAGCGGGATCCGGCACGGAAAAGCACGGACAGCAGGTCGGGAAAGCCCGGGACAGCGCTGGACAGCGTTGTTCGGAACATCGCTGGACAGGCTGTTCGGAACAGCGAGGGCACGGGACTCGCGGGAAACCACGCCGGAGTGGTGCGAGGCCGGCAGGAGGGTGCCGGAGGGGTGCGGCCCGGAGGCAGCGCCGGGGCGCGCGGGGTGGCCGGCTGGGGTAGCCGGAGCTCGCGCGGGGAGGCGCCGAGCGGGGGAGGCCGGGCGCGCGGGGCTCGGGTGTGAAACCCATAATTTTTAGTTTGCATTTTTATTTTTATTTCTAATTTTAATTGTTAAATAAAATTTTTTTTAGAATAAATTTTAGATATTAATTGAGAATAGTTAGTTAATATTTGTAAAATTATTTTTTCCAAAATAATTACATGGATTTTTGTTTGTTAGCCCAGACCCGAACCCGAATTCCAATGGAGGTCTAAAATAGATTTTATAAATTAATTATTAAAAAATTTGAAAACATTGGTTATATTATCCAGTTAAATTATTTTAGCCCAAGCTATTTTGGTTAAGCCCAAGACCAAATGTCTAATTCATGGTGCAAGCTAATGGGCCTAGCCCATTTATCAATCCAATGTGAATTTAAAGTTTCCTCAAAGGTTTATTTTTCTCAAAGCTTTCGTAGCTCTGTCAGTTGAAGAACTCTTTAGTTTCCTTAAGCCTTATGTCTTGAGTCCACCCATTCTTAAGTCAACATTTTAGAGGAGGAGCTCATTTGAGTTCTCTGTTTGCTGTTCTTTGCAAACCGAAGAGAACTTTTCTAGTTCGTCTTCCTCAACCCGTAGGCTTTCCACATTCCCGCCGCCGGCACTTTGATGGCCATGGAGGCTCTTCTCCTTCCCCATGGGTAACCCCCAACCCTTATTTCTATATAAACCCCATATTCTCCACTCTCCCCACACCAAAACTTTTTCTCCAAACTTCAAATCCCTAAATTCCCTAACCGATTCCGGCGAGGCCGACTGAGCCCGACCCCACCAGGGCTGCCCCTACTCCGGTGCTCCCTTCCGGGCACCAACCCGACCCTGCGGCCCTTTTTCGGTCGTTCGACCGTCGGCGACAGCCCGGCGATCGCCTCCGCTCGCCCGTTCGCTTCCGGGTGTCCCGATCCGCGGTTGAACACGTTCCACGTGTTCCGAAGTTCCGTTTCTGTTTTCGAATTCGAAGCTTCCCTTCGAATTCCATCATTGGTTCTGGGTAATCTCTAATCCTGTAGTTTTTCTATAAATTTTGTAGTCTATGATGATTTTCTGGTCCATCGGTTCCTTCGGGAATTCGGGTTTTCGGTTACGTTGCAATTACGTAACGTTTCGGTTTTCTGAAGATTCTTCGAAAATTATTTACTGCTGGTTTGGATCTGAATAATTTGGTTTTGAGCACAAACTTAGTTCTGTGTTTTCAAAATTCTCGGGTTTTTCGAGAAATTTTCAGGAATAAGTGGAGATTAGAATTTAACACATTTTTGGTATCCTGGACTTTATTGGGTTTTCGGTTTTGGCTTTGAGAGTTTTGGGGATATACTGTTAGTTTTAAAATAAATAGTTATGTGGTTTTTCCGATAAAGTTTCGGGTTTCTGATATTTTCGGGAATTCTGTTGTCATTTTCGGGATTTCGAATTGGTTTCGGAAATTATTTCTGTGGATGATTATATATATATATTGGTTTTGGAATTTTATTTGCAGGATAAATCGGAGCAATTCCCAGTTTTTGGGTTGACCAAAAACAGAGGAAATGCTGCCGGAAGTTTTTATAAAAAAAAATAAAAAAATAAAAAAAATGATTTTATATGATTCCCGAAAAATAATATTATTTTTGGGCGACGACCTTAACGGTCAATGGGCCCCAGTGAAATGCAAACGCACCGGTTTGTCCGGACGTTGAGGCAGAGTAGCTGTATATGACGATTGGACCAGATTCTGAGACTCGTACTATTTTACATTTTAATTAGAAATTATTATTATTAGTTATAAATTCACAATTTTCTCATTAAAAGGAAAAGTATATTTTATCATAATGGATAAATACCAAGTTTTATAAATAACTTGATAAATACAAGTTTTTTTTTCCGAAAATCAAATATAAATTGAATGTTCTTAATGTCAACGCACTAGTAAGCGCTTTTGTTGTATTAGTTAAAACAAGATTAAAACTTGACTAGGAAACAACTAGATATTGCAACTAGTGTGGCAGTTCTGAATAGTTTGGTTCTGAGACATATTTCCGAATGTAGGGTTTCGAGGAAGTTTTTGACCATCAACCCCGAAGTACCAACTCTCCAGTTCGATCAATTTTAAGGCAAGTACATTTATGTTGATTACAATTATTTAATAATCACTTCACTGTAATTTTAAACCACTGTTCAAACACGAACTCTTTCGGGAGTATTGACTGTACTGTTGGGGACTGGGGGAGTAGAGTAATGTTTATGACCACATCCAAACTAGTATAACAACTGTACTAGCTTACCCCTCACACACACGGGGATAAGCCATATCGTATCAATAGGATACAACTGCACAACCCAAGTCGGTCATATACATTGCCTATTCACATCACAATACTGTAACTATTGCAAAACTGTTTATCTTCAAAACTGTTTAAAAGTGCATAATTTTATTGTTAAATTAATTGTCAAGATTAGCATAAATTGTACTTTGCTCCTTTCCTGATTGGATAACCATAGGTTCTGTTGACGACCCGGAGCTGCTGATTAACAGTTATTATGATCCTGATCTGTACCCGGCGGTACTACCAGCTGATGATGATGTAGTGGCGTCTCCATAGATTCTGCTTTAGTCTTTGAGAGTTTAGTTTGATCTTTGTTAATTTTCAGTTTATGGATCTTTTGTATCAGAACAAGTTTTAAGTTATTGATTAAATAAAAGTTGTGGAAATCTTAGTATTTGTTGTTGATTTACCTGCATATGGATTACAGCTTACTGCCGCCGTCTCATCAACGGTGCAGGCTGGGCATGATCCGATTCGACCCAAGTATTTGGGAACCGGGTCGTGACATGTTTTTAGTGGTGGCCCATGCAGGTCTAATCAACGACTTAGGAAAACCTATCTAGAGACATTTAGAACACTAAAACAATAATTTGCCACAACATAAGACCGAAATATATTATAATTAAATATTTTGTTTGATTATAGATAGGCTACCTTGTTTATGTTTATATCCTAAACCTTCCAGAGAATGGCCACTGACAAAACCAACCCTGCTGGCGATGGGATATCAACACCTGATCAAACCCCGCCGCCTCAATCAAGTCCGGGTCTTACACCCCATCCGTTGAATGCACCTCGTGGATTGTTTGCTGCAACAACGGTGGATCCATCAACTTCCCAGACGGAGATGCAACCCCCTGTGGTTTTGTCCACTCCAACTGCCCCACCGGTGCCTGTGGACCCCACTGACCTCATAGGTCTGTTGAGAGGAGTGCTAGAAGCTCATAGAACTCAAACTGAAGCTCATCGTGAGCAGACGGCAATTATGAGAGAAGGCATGGAAAATGCCCATAGCGTGGCAATAGCTGCACTGGAAATAGGAGAAGCAGCTCAAAAGAAACTAAGGCCTGCCAAGGTAAACATAAATTTAAGGATTAATTTATGTAAAAATTAAGGCCATTTAATTAATGGGAATCATATTGCCAAGGTGGGCGATATTGAGAGTTTCAAGAAGCAGAACCCTCGACCCTTCAAGGGAACCGAGGGAATCGTCTATGCTGATGAATGGCTCGATAGTATGGAGCGTCTTCTAAGCGTCGCTCGGCTTCCAGAAGACCTCAAGGCTGAAGCAGTAGTACTCCAACTGTAAAATGTAGCAAGCACCTGGTATCGGAATGAACCCCGACTCCAGGATAGACAGATTGACTGGGACACTTTCAAGAGGTTGTTCAAGAGGAAGTTCTTCCCAACATCAGAGTTGCGGGAGATGGAGAGGCAATTTCAAAATCTGAAGCAAGAAAATATGACTGTTGGTGAATATGTGGCAGAATTCGGCCAACTCAGCCATTTTGCCAAGAATCTGGTGGTTGAGCCTGATGATCGTGCTGAAAGGTTCAGATATGGGCTAAGAGAAGAGATCCGTACCCATGTGATCTCAGGCGGTGCTAAGACTTATGAGAAGATCCTGGAGCGAGCACAAGATATAGAGAAGAGTCAACCTGCTCGTTTGAAGAGGGATTATCCCGGAACTAACAACTTCCAGGGTAATCAGAAGAAGCCTAATAACAACAACAACAACAGCAACAACAACCGTCCTCCCTATCAGCAGGCGAGGAACAATGATAAAGCCCCTCAGAGGCAGATTCCTGTCTGCGAATTCTGCAAGAGGCCAGGACATCAGTCGAATATCTGCAGGAAGAGGCTTAGACAATGTCTGATCTGTGGGTCTACCACCCACCAAGTGAGGGACTGCCTTTTGTCGGTCCACCGAACTGGAGGAACTCAGCAGAAAGGACCCCTGCCCACTCAGCAACAACAATTTGGGCAGCATCAACAGAAGACTGGGCGAGCTTTTGTCCTAGCAGCAGAGGAACAAGAGCCGGAACCTACAGCTGATGTCATCGCAGGTTTCATTTATGTGCATTCCTATCCTGCCTTAGCTTTATTTGATTCTGGAGCATCATATAGTTTTATATCCACAAAATTCATCTCTACACACCACATAGATACGGGATTTAGCAAGAAGATATGTAGAGTCATGACCGGTGGAGGACCCCTACCTATCACAGAGACCTGTAATTGCCCTATCACCATATCTGGCCACCAATTCGTAGCACCTTTGCTTGTGATGCCTTTACCCAATTATGATATAGTCCTGGGGATGGACTGGTTGAGTAAGCATCATGCGCTGATAGACTGTCACAGAGGATGTGTAGTTTTCAGCCCACCTGGAGAACCGGAGTTTGAAATCTCTCGAACTCCGGAGGATATGGAGTGTGTTACTTACACTTCTATCACAGAAGAATCCGGACCTCCCCATCCTATCATAGCAGAATTTATGGATGTCTTCCCTGATAGTCTTCCCGGGTTACCCCCAGACCGAGACATAGAGTTTACCATTGACCTAGTCCCCGGCTCTTCCCCTATTTCTAAGGGATGCTACAGAGTCAACCCGAAGGAGGCCAAGGAGATGAAAGATCAGATCAATGAACTGAAGGCTTTGGGATTTATCCGAGATGGAGCATCACCCTGGGGAGTACCTGTCTTGTTTGTTCCCAAGAAGGACGGAACTGTGAGGATGTACATCGACTACCGGGCGCTGAACAATATCACAATCAAGAACAAGTACCCTTTGCCCCGGATCGATGACCTGTTTGACCAACTCAGTGGAGCCAAGGTGTTCTTGAAGATTGATCTCAGATCTGGCTACCATCAGATCAAGATCAGGAAGGAAGACATTCCCAAGACGGCGTTCAACACCAAGTATGGGCAGTTTGAATTCTTAGTCATGCCGTTTGGACTGACAAATGCTCCTGCTGTATTCATGAACCTTATGAACAAGGTTTTCCATGAATACTTAGATCAGTTTGTCGTTGTTTTCATCGATGACATTTTGATCTATTCGAAGACTGAAGAGGAGCATGATGAGCACCTCAGGAAAGTTCTGGAAACTTTGAGGAAAGAGAAGTTATATGGTAAGCTATCAAAATGTGAATTCTTTCTAGACAAGGTGGATTTTCTTGGCCATGTTGTCACAGGAGAAGGAATTTTGGTGGATCCTAAGAAGATAGCTGCTGTGGAGAAGTGGTCTACCCGAAGCTCAGTTGCTGAGATCAGAAGTTTCTTGGGCTTGGCTGGCTACTACCGGAAGTTTGTGAAGGATTTTGCCAGAATTGCTGAACCGATGACGAAGCTTACTCGAAAGAATGAAGAGTTCATCTGGACGAAAGATTGCCAGGCTGCATTCGAGGAGCTGAAGAAGAGGCTGACCACTGCACCAATCCTTGCGCTACCCGCAGGAACTGGTGGTTTCTCAATCTACTGTGATGCCTCTGGAAAAGGACTGGGTTGTGTTCTTCAACAAAATAGGAAAGTGATTGCTTACGCATCTAGGCAATTACGGAACCATAAAAAGAATTATCCCACACATGATCTGGAGCTTGCTGCAGTCATCTTTGTATTGAAGCTATGGAAGCATTATCTCTATAGAGAGAGAGTGGAAATATATACAGACCACAAAAGTCTGAAATATGTTTTCACTCAGAAAGAGCTAAACATGAGACAGAGAAGGTGGCTGGAACTGATGAAAGATTTTGACATCGACCTGCAGTACCATCCGGGTAAGGCTAATGTGGTTGCAGATGCACTTAGTCGATACCCAGTGGCGATGTTCTTGACCAAGGAGCGGCACTTGTTGGAGGACATAGAGAAGCTTGGTCTGGAGATTGTACTGCCTGAGGAGAAGATGAAGGAACTGGGGCGAGAAGGTGATGTACCTGGAGCTGACTCAACCATGATGCAGTTGCAATTGCGTTCAAGTCTGATGGACAAAATCAAGGAGACACAATTTCAAGACGAGACGCTTTACAAACTTAGAGATGAAGTACTGGCAGGAACACTTGAAGGTTTCTCTATCGCTAGTGACGGAGCATTGAAGAATGGTACGAGGCTGTGTGTACCATCTGGCGAATTGAGGAATGAGCTGATGCAAGAAGCTCACCAGTCGCAGTATTCCATACATCCTGGAGCTAATAAGATGTATCGGGATATGCGTACCATCGTCTGGTGGTATGGAATGAAGAAAGATGTATCCAAATTTGTGGCTAGATGCTTGATTTGCCAACAAGTGAAGGCTAGCAGACAGAGACCCGCAGGACTTCTACAGCCGCTGGACATTCCGGAGTGGAAGTGGGAGCATATAACAATGGACTTTGTGTCAGGACTGCCTCGATCTCAAGGAGGGAAGGACGCCATTTGGGTTATTGTAGACCGACTGACTAAGTCGGCACACTTTATTCCCTTCAAGGTTGGTTTATCCACCGAGAAGCTGGCGGCACTGTACATGCGGCATATCTACCGGATACATGGAGTACCGGTAAGTATTGTATCTGACAGAGATACTAGATTTATCTCACATTTTTGGAAGAGTTTGTATGACAGCTTGGGAACAAAACTGAAGTTCAGTACAGCCTATCATCCCCAAACTGACGGACAATCTGAGAGGACCATCCAGACGCTAGAAGATATGCTGAGGTCTTGCATCTTGGAATTCGAAGGATCTTGGGAGGATCACTTGCATTTAGTGGAGTTCTCCTACAACAACAGTTACCAAGCTAGCATTGGTATGAACCCATTTGAAGCACTCTATGGACGTCGTTGCCGTACTCCACTTGCATGGGACGACGTAGGAGAAAGAGTACTGCTGGGGCCAGAGATGGTGACCGACGCAGCAGAGAAAGTGAAGATAATCAGAGACAAGCTCAGAATTGCCCAAGACAGGCAGAAGCATTGGGCAGATAGCAGTCGTCGACCCCTGGAATTTGAAGACGGAGATAGTGTCTTTGTGAAGATTTCTCCTACCAGGGGAACTATCCGATTTGGCAGAGCTGGGAAGCTGAGTCCCAGATATATCGGACCATTTCAAATTTTGAGCCGAATTGGTGAAGTGGCGTATCGGTTAGCTCTACCAGCTAATCTAGAGGGCGTGCACAATGTTTTTCACGTCTCACAGCTCAGAGACTACGTCCCTGATGAGAATCACATCTTAGACCATTCAGAGTTAGAGATCGGACCGAGTCTCACCATGCTAGAGAAGCCAGTGGCGATATTAGACAGAGGCGAGAAGAAGACCAGAACCTCGGTGACGCCCATAGTCAGAGTTATGTGGCAACACGACTCCTCAGGCGAATCTACCTGGGAGCGAGAGGATGAGATGCGGGAGAAGTACCCGTATTTGTTTAAAACCTGAGGTATTTCCTAGCCTAACTCTTTAAATTTCGAGGACGAAATTTTCTAAGGAGGGAAGGTTGTGAAACCCATAATTTTTAGTTTGCATTTTTATTTTTATTTCTAATTTTAATTGTTAAATAAAAAAAAAATTTAGAATAAATTTTAGATATTAATTGAGAATAGTTAGTTAATATTTGTAAAATTATTTTTCCCAAAATAATTACATGGATTTTTGTTTGTTAGCCCAGACCCGAACCCGAATTCCAATGGAGGTCTAAAATAGATTTTATAAATTAATTATTAAATTTTTTGAAAACATTGGTTGTATTATCCAGTTAAATTATTTTAGCCCAAGCTATTTTGGTTAAGCCCAAGACCAAATGTCTAATTCATGGTGCAAGCTAATGGGCCTAGCCCATTTATCAATCCAATGTGAATTTAAAGTTTCTTCAAAGGTTTATTTTTCTCAAAGCTTTCGTAGCTCTGTCAGTTGAAGAACTCTTTAGTTTCCTTAAGCCTTATGTCTTGAGTCCACCCATTCTTAAGTCAACATTTTAGAGGAGGAGCTCATTTGAGTTCTCTGTTTGCTGTTCTTTGCAAACCGAAGAGAACTTTTCGAGTTCGTCTTCCTCAACCCGTAGGCTTTCCAAATTCCTGCCGCCGGCACTTTGATGGCCATGGAGGCTCTTCTCCTTCCCCATGGGTAACCCCCAACCCTTATTTCTATATAAACCCCATATTCTCCACTCTCCCCACACCAAAACTTTTTCTCCAAACTTCAAATCCCTAAATTCCCTAACCGATTCCGGCGAGGCCGACCGAGCCCGACCCCACCAGGGCCACCCCTACTCCGGCGCTCCCTTCCGGGCACCAACCCGACCCCGCGACCCTTTTCCGGTCGTTCGACCGCCGGCGACAGCCCGGCGATCGCCTCCGCTCGCCCGTTCGCTTCCGGGTGTCCCGATCCGCGGTTGAACACGTTCCACGTGTTCCGAAGTTCCGTTTCCGTTTTCGAATTCGAAGCTTCCCTTCGAATTCTATCATTGGTTCTGGGTAATCTCTAATCCTGTAGTTTTTCTATAAATTTCGTAGTCTATGATGATTTTCTGGTCCACCGGTTCCTTCGGGAATTCGGGTTTTCAGTTACGTTGCAATTACGTAACGTTTCGGTTTTCTGAAGATTCTTCGGAAATTATTTACTGCTGGTTTGGATCCGAATAATTTGGTTTTGAGCACAAACTTAGTTCTGTGTTTTCAAAATTCTCGGGTTTTCCGAGAAATTTTCAGGAATAAGTGGAGATTAGAATTTAACACATTTTTGGTATCCTGGACTTTATTGGGTTTTCGGTTTTGGCTTTGAGAGTTTTGGGGATATACTGTTAGTTTTAAAATAAATAGTTATGTGGTTTTTCCGATAAAGTTTCGGGTTTCTGATATTTTCGGGAATTCCGTTGTCATTTTCGGGATTCCGAATTGGTTTCGGAAATTATTTCTGTGGATGATTATATATATATATTGGGTTTGGAATTTAATTTGCAGGATAAATTGGAGCAATTCCCAGTTTTTGGGTTGACCAAAAACAGAGGAAATGCTGCCGGAAGTTTTTATAAAAAAAATAAAAAAAATAATAATTTTATATGATTCCCGGAAAATAATATTATTTTTGGGCGACGACCTTAACGGTCAATGGGCCCCAGTGAAATGCAAACGCACCGGTTTGTCCGGACGTTGAGGCAGAGTAGCTGTATATGACGATTGTACCAGATTCTGAGACTCGTACTAGTTTACATTTTAATTAGAAATTATTATTATTAGTTATAAATTCACGATTTTCTCATTAAAAGGAAAAGTATATTTTATCATAATGGATAAATACCAAGTTTTATAAATAACTTGATAAATACAAGTTTTTTCCGAAAATTAAATATAAATTAATGTTCTTAATGTTAACGCACTAGTAAGCGCTTTTGTTGTATTAGTTAAAACAAGATTAAAACTTGACTAGGAAACAACTAGATATTGCAACTAGTGTGGCAGTTCTGAATAGTTTGGTTCTGAGACAGATTTCCGAATGTAGGGTTTCGAGGAAGTTTTTGACCATCAACCCCGAAGTACCAACTCTCCAGTTCGATCAATTTTAAGGCAAGTACATTTATGTTGATTACAATTATTTAATAATCACTTCACTGCAATTTTAAACCACTGTTCAAACACGAACTCTTTCGGGAGTATTGACTGTACTGTTGGGGACTGGGAGAGTAGAGTAATGTTTATGACCACATCCAAACTAGTATAACAACTGTGCTAGCTTACCCCTCACACACACGGGGATAAGCCATATCGTATCAATAGGATACAACTGTACAACCCAAGCCGGTCATATACATTGCCTATTCACATCACAATACTGTAACTATTGCAAAACTGTTTATCTTCAAAACTGTTTAAAAGTGCATGATTTTATTGTTAAATTAATTGTCAAGATTAGCATAAATTGTACTTTGCTCCTTTCCTGATTGGATAACCGTAGGTTCTGCTGACGACCCGGAGCTGCTGATTAACAGTTATTATGATCCTGATCTGTACCCGACGGTACTACCAGCTGATGATGATGTAGTGGCGTCTCCATAGATTCTGCTTTAGTCTTTGAGAGTTTAGTTTGATCTTTGTTAATTTTCAGTTTATGGATCTTTTGTATCAGAACAAGTTTTAAGTTATCGATTAAATAAAAGTTGTGGAAATCTTAGTATTTGTTATTGATTTACCTGCATATGGATTACAGCTTACTGCCGCCGTCTCATCAACGGTGCAGGCTGGGTATGATCCGATTCAACCCAAGTATTTGGGAACCGGCTCGGGACAGCTCCTCGCCGGGGTACGGCTGCGCTGGACAGCGGGATCCGGCACGAAAAAGCACGAACAGCAGGTCGGGAAAGCCCGGGACAGCGCTGGACAACACTGTTTGGAACAGCGCTGGACAGCGCTGTTCGAAACAGCGAGGGCACGGGACTCGCGGGAAACCACGCCGGAGTGGTGCGAGGCCGGCAGGAGGGTGCCGGAGGGGTGCGGCCCGGAGGCAGCGCCGGGGCGCGCGGGGTGGCCGGCTGGGGTAGCCGAAGCTCGCGCGGGGAGGCACCGAGCGGGGGAGGCCGGGCGCGCGAGGCTCGAGGCTCGGGGGTCCGGAGGGAGATGCGCGCCGGTGGGAGCCGCGGGGAGATGGCCGGGCGCGAGGGAAAGGGGCCGGGCTCGGGGAGGTCGAGCGGTCGGCAGGCACGGCTGGTGAAGGGAAGTTGTGAGTGAAGGAAAGTTGTGAGTGGGGGGAAAAGTGAGTGCTGGAGCTTTTGGGGAAGTGGTGGTGGTGTGAGTTGTGTTTTAAGGAGGAGTGGGGATGGTGTGTGTGGAGAGGAGTTAATGTAGTGGATAAATTAGAGGAGAAGTAAGGGGATCAGTGGCCTGGTCGTGGGGAGACCAGGCCCCCAACGAATGTTTATTTTTTTTATATATAAAAATAGTACTTAAGATTTTTAAAGAGGGAAATAATGATGGGTTCGGAAACAAGATTGGGTTCGGGTTCGAACTGGTCCAGGCTCGGGTCTCGCAAGCAAAAATCTAAATTATTATTTTGAAAAATAATTTCGAACCCACAATATAATAATAATAATAGTAGTGATAATAATATATAATTAATAATAACAAATTACAAATCCAAAAATTGGGTTTCACAATCTTCCCTCCTTAGAAAATTTCGTCCTCGAAATTAAAGGCAGGGTTAGGAAGTACTTCAAGTGTCAAACAGGTACGGATACTGCTCCCGCATCTGGTCTTCTCGCTCCCAGGTAGACTCGCCTGGTGAGTTGTGCCGCCACATAACTCTGACTATTGGCATCACAGAGTTTCTGGTTCTCTTCTCTCCTCTGTCCAATATTGCCACTGGCTTCTCTGGCACTGTGAGGCTGGGTCCAATTTTCAGCTCCGAATGGTCCAAGATGTGGCTTGGGTCCGGGATGTAGCGTCTCAGCTGCGAAACGTGGAAGACGTTGTGGACGCCTTCGAGACTTGGGGGTAGAGCCACCCGATATGCCACTTCTCCAATCCTGTTAAGTACTTCGAAAGGACCAATATACCTAGGGCTTAGCTTTCCTGCTCTGTCGAAACGGATGGTTCCTCTGGTAGGAGAGATCTTCACAAACACACTGTCACCTTCTTCAAACTCCAAAGGCCGTCGGCTGCTATTGGCCCAATGCTTCTGTCTGTCCTGGGCAATCATAAGCTTGTCTCTGTTCATTCTTACCTTCTCTGCTGCATCGGTCACCATCTCAGGTCCAAGAAATACTCGTTCTCCGACGTCGTTCCAAGCAAGTGGAGTGCGGCAATGACGTCCATAGAGTGCCTCGAACGGTGTCATACCAATGCTAGCTTGGTAACTGTTATTGTAAGAGAACTCTACCAAGTGCAAATGGTCTTCCCAAGACCCTCCAAATTCCAAGACGCAGGATCTCAGCATGTCTTCTAGCGTCTGGATTGTTCTCTCCGATTGTCCGTTAGTCTGGGGATGGTAGGCGATGCTGAACTTCAGTTGTGTTCCCAAACTGTCATGCAAACTCTTCCAAAAGTGAGAGGTAAATCTAGTATCTCCGTCAGACACAATACTTACCGGAACTCCATGAATCCGGTAGATGTGCCGCATGTACAGTGTTGCCAACTTCTCGGTGGATAGACCAACCTTGAAGGGGATAAAGTGAGCTGACTTCGTCAGTCGGTCCACGATTGCCCAAATGGCATCCTTCCCTCCTTGGGATCGAGGCAGTCCCGACACGAAGTCCATCATTATGTGCTCCCATTTCCACTTTGGGATGTCTAGCGGCTGCAACAGTCCTGCTGGTCTCTGTCTGCTAGCTTTTACTTGTTGACAAATTAAACATCTAGCCACATACCTGGATACGTCCTTCTTCATTCCGTACCACCACACTATAGTACGCATATTCCGATATATTTTGTTGGCTCCAGGATGTATGGAATACTGCGACTGGTGCGCTTCTTGCATCAGCTCGTTCCTCAATTCGCCAGTTGGTACGCAAAGCCTCGTACCATTCTTCAGTGCTCCGTCGCTAGCGATTGAGAATCCTTCAAGTGTTCCTGCCAGCACTTGATCTCTGAGTTTGCAAAGCGTCTCGTCTTGGAATTGTGCCTCTTTGACTCTGTCCATTAGACTTGAACGCACTTGCAACTGCATCATTGTTGAATCAGCTCCTGGTACAATGGCTTCTCTTTCCAGTTTCTTCATTTCTTCTTCGGGCAGTACAATCTTCAGTCCAAGCTTTTCCATGTCCTCCAGCAAATGACGCTCCTTGGTCAAGAACATTGCCATCGGGTATCGACTAAGTGCATCTGCAACAACATTAGCCTTACCCGGATGATACTGCAGGTTGATGTCGAAATCTTTCATCAGCTCCAGCCATCGTCTCTGTCGCATGTTCAGTTCTTTCTGAGTGAAAACATATTTCAGACTTTTGTGATCTGTAAATATTTTCACTCTCTCTCCATAAAGGTAATGCTTCCATAGCTTCAATGCAAATATCACCACTGCAAGCTCCAAATCATGTGTGGGATAGTTCTTCTCATGAGTCCATAATTGCCTAGATGCGTAAGCAATTACTTTCCCGTGTTGTTGAAGAACGCAACCCAATCCCTTACCGAAAGCATTACTATAAATTGAGAAACCGTCGGTACCTGCGGGTAGCGCAAGTATCGGCGCCGTTGTAAGCCTCTTCTTCAGTTCCTCAAAAGCTGACTGGCAAGCTTCAGACCAAATGAATTCTTCGTTCTTCCTGGTGAGCTTCGTCAATGGTTCAGCAATCCTGGAGAAATCTTTCACAAACTTCCGGTAGTAGCCAGCTAAACCCAAAAAGCTTCTGATTTCTGCAACCGAACTTGGTGCAGTCCACTTCTCAATAGCAGCTATCTTCTTTCGATCCACCGAAATTCCTTTTCCTATGACAACATGGCCCAGAAATTTCACTTTGTCTAAAAAGAATTTGCATTTAGATAGCTTACCATAGATCTTCTCCTTCCTCAAGGTGCTCAGAACTTTCCTCAGGTGCTCTTCATGCTCTTCTTCAGTCTTCGAGTAGATCAGTATGTCATCGATGAAGACAACAACAAACTGATCCAGGTATTCATGGAAGACCTTGTTCATGAGGTTCATGAATACCGTAGGAGCATTCGTCAGTCCAAACGGCATGACCAAAAATTCAAACTGACCATATTTGGTGTTGAACGCCGTCTTGGGAATATCCTCCTTCCTGACCTTGATTTGGTGATAGCCTGATCTGAGATCTATCTTCGAAAATACCTTGGCTCCACTTAGTTGATCAAACAGGTCGTCGATCCGGGGCATAGGGTACTTGTTCTTGATGGTGATGTTGTTCAGCGCCCGGTAATCGATGCACATCCGCACGGTTCCATCCTTCTTGGGCACGAACAAAACTGGTGCTCCCCAGGGTGAAGCCCCGTCTCTGATAAATCCTTGTGCCTTCAATTCGTCAATCTGGTCCTTCATCTCTTTTGCCTTCTTAGGGTTGACTCTGTAGCATCCCCGAGAAATAGGAGAAGAGTCGGGTACTAGGTCGATGGTGAATTCCACACCTCGATCTAGCGGCAATCCCGGAAGACTATCTGGAAAGACGTCCATGAATTCCGCTATGATAGGGTGAGGAGGCCCGGGTTCTTCGGTGATAGAGGAGTAGGTAACACTCTCCATATCTTCCGGAGCTCGAGAGATTTCAAACTCCGGTTCTCCTGGTGGGCTGAAGATTACACATCCTCTGTGACAATCTATCAGCGCATGCTGCTCACTTAACCAGTCCATCCCTAGGACTACATCATAGTTGGGCAAGGGCATCACAAGTAAGGGTATTAAAAATTTGTGGCCTGAGATAGTTATGGGACAGTTACAAGTCTCAGTGATGGGTATGGGTCCAAGTATGACCGATGGTGGACCTCATCGCCAGCAGGGCCGGAACGAGTGATCTTTCCTTTGGCCGTACTCTGAAAGGTTTAGGGTGCAAACATAAGCAAGGTATCCTTCCAGTCTATAATCAAACAAAAATATTTATGTATATATAATTCGGACCTATGTTGTGACAAATCAATGTTCTAGTGTTCTAATTGTTTCTAGGTATGTTTTCCTAAGTTGTTGTTTCGACCTGCATGGGCTACCACTAAAAATATGTCACGACCCGATCCCAAATAATTGGGTCGAACCGGATCATGCCCAGCCTGCACCGTTGTGAGACGGCGACAGTAAGCTGTTCCATTAGCAGGTAATCACAACAACATCTAAACATTTGTCACAACTGAATATTCGGGAATTTAAAACTTTATTCAACATTTGAATAAATACAACTGGAAAATAAGGGAACTAAAATGAATGCTGAATTCAAATTAACAAAATTCTAAAACAACAAATCTGGAAACAGAAAAATATCTAGCTAAGCGTTCGGCTCGTCGGCCTCAGGTCCTGCGTCCTCCAATGGGGACTCTGGCAACACCACAGGGTACAGAACCGGGTCATAATAGCTGTTGTATAACAGCTCAGCATCCTCAAAATTCCCTAAAAATATTATCTCCAGTCAGGAGGGAGCAAAGTACAATTCATGATAATCCAACAATTAGAATAATAATAGAGTTATGCACTTTTAAACAATTTAAAATAAACAGTTCTCCAGCAGTTAAAATATTGTGATGTGAATAGGCAATGAATATGACCGGATTGGGTTGTACAGTTATATCCTATTGATACGATATGGCTTATCCCCGTGTGTATGAGGGGTAAGCTAATACAGTCATTATACTACTTTGGATGTGGTCATACTCATTACACTACTCCCCCAGTACCCAACAGTCAATCAGTCAATGCTCTCAGAGAGAGTTCCGTGTTGCATCGTGGTTTAAACTTGCAATAAAACGATTACTAAATAATTGTAAACTAACACAAAATGTACTTGCCTTTGTTTATGACTGAAAACGGTGTTGGTTCCGGAAAGATGCTAGGTTCGTCTCCGAGATCCTACAGTTGGAGAACTTGACTTAGAACCAATATTGAGACCATTCTAGGTGTGCTAGTTGCAATTTCTAGTAGCAGGTCCTAGTCAGATTTTAAGTTTGTTTATTCTACTGCTAACGGTTTATGACGCGTGCTACGTTGGTTCTCATTTAGTTGGATAGCCAGTTTCTGGTTTTACTTGGAAAAATTGTCGTTACCGATTAATTCGCAAAACTTTGTATTTTAAATATTATACGTATAAAACTACATTTTCTTTCAATGATAAAACATGAGTTTTGTTAACAATCAATATTTTATTCAAGTTATTTTATCGTGAAAAATTCTTATTAATTTATACAAAATATTTAATAGCCATTTTGTAACTAAGCGCCTAATTACGAAGAATAAAACCAACCAGAAAATAAAGGAAAAATCAACCAAGAAAATAAATGAAAAGCCTAGACTACGCAATACAGGGGCACAACTGACAAAATAGGAATATGGGCTTATGCCCTTACAAACTTTACATAAATTAAATAAATTTAGAGTTTGCTGGTGAGTTCTGAACACCGGAAAGCGGTCCGTTCAGAAGGTCGAGGCCCTGCACTCAAAATACTATAAACCAGTAGCAAGTTCCAAATTATATTTTAATTGTAAAATATGAAAATAAAGTAAGTCTCAGTCTTGGTCCAATATTCATATTTGAAAATAGCTAATGCCTTAACGTCCGGGTAAAACCGGTTTCGTTTGCATTTCGCTAGGGGCCACGGACCGGTATGGTCGTCGCCCAAAAATCCATTTAAATAAATAATTTTCGAAAACCGATTTGAAATTCCTTTATAAAATTTTATAAAAATTTGGGCAGCATTTCCTCTATATTCGGAACAACCCAAAACTGGGAAAATGCACCGAAACACCCATAAAAAGTCCCAAACAAGGGAACACCCAGAAATTAACCTCCAAACCATTTACCAAAGAAATATACAATAAAAATCACAGAACGTTTCCGAATGAAATCGGAAAACCCGAAAATAACCACAGAACCAGAGAATACTAGTTTCGGAAACTCCGAAACTAACTCGGAATTCCAAACACAGAACAGAACATTTCCGAACCAACTCGGAAAATTCTGAGAAACCACAGAATGTTTTCGGAAACTCCGAAACTACGATGTCCACCTAAAAACCGAATTCCCGGGAAGAAATCGGGGACCAAGTCTCATCATCGACTACGTATTGGAAACGGGAACACGAAATTATACCTTGGGTTGCTCGGCTAGAGCTCTCAGATGTTATAAAGGAGAAAAAAAATCCACGGACAGTGGACCGGCTTGGGACAGTGCCTCGCCGGGGTACGGCTGCGCTGGACAGCGGGATCCGGCACGGAAAAGCACGGACAGCAGGTCGGAAAAGCCCGGGACAGCGCTGGACAGCGCTGTTCGGAACAGCGAGGGCACGGGACTCGCGGGAAACCACGCCGGAGTGGTGCGAGGCCGGCAGGAGGGTGCCGGAGGGGTGCGGCCCGGAGGCAGCACCGGGGCGCGCGGGGTGGCCGGCTGGGGTCGCCGGAGCTCGCGCGGGGAGGCGCCGAGCGGGGGAGGCCGGGCGCGCGGGGATCGGGGCTCGGGGGTCCGGCGGGAGATGCGCGCCGGAGGGAGCCGCGGGGAGATGGCCGGGCGCGAGGGAAAGGGGCCGGGCTCGGGGAGGTCGAGCGGTCGGCAGGCACGGCTGGTGAAGGGAAGTTGTGAGTGAAGGAAAGTTGTGAGTGGGAGGAAAAGTGAGTGCTGGAGCTTTTGGGGAAGTGGTGGTGGTGTGAGTTGTGTTTTAAGGAGGAGTGGAGATGGTGTGTGTGGAGAGGAGTTAATGTAGTAGAGAAATTAGAGGAGAAGTAAGTGGATCAGTGGCCTGGTCGTGGGGAGACCAGGCCCCCAACGAATGTTTATTTTTATTTTTTTTTATATATAAAAATAGTACTTAAGATTTTTAAAGAGGGAAATAATGACGGGTTCGGAAACAAGATTGTGTTCGGGTTCGAACTGGTCCAGGCTCGGGTCTCGCAAGCAAAAATCCAAATTATTATTTTGAAAAATAATTTCGAACCCACAATATAATAATAATAGCAGTGATAATAATATATAATTAATAATAACAAATTACAAATCCAGAAACTGGGTTTCACAAAATTAACACGGAGAATGACCATTCTCCGTGAAAATTACACGGAGAATGACCATTATCCGTGCTAAATTACACGGAGAATGGCCATTCTCCGTGTAAATTAAGACGGAGAATGGTCATTCTCCTTCGTTTTAACACTGGAATGACCATTCTCCGTGTAAATTAAGACGGAGAATATCCATTCTCCGTGTTAGAAACACGGAGAATGCCATTCTCCGTGTTAATTTACACGGAGAATGGTCATTCTCCTGCATTTTATGGTCTGTTGAAACTTTGGAGGGCCATAACTTTTGACTGGGAGGTCGAAACGAGGTCCGGTTTGTCCTAAAACGAGCGTATCTTCGAGGAGCCTAACAGTGATAGTTTCATCGTTAGACGGCCTTCCGAAATTTTAGAATCGCAAAAAAATGATGTTTTGACCTCCGTTTTAGCAATTTTTGTCGAAATTTTAGAATTGTAAAAAAATATATGTAGGACTGTCAGGCCCCTGGCAGTCCTACATATGTGAAAGACTGTCACCTCTCTGGCAGTCCTAATCTATGATCGGGACTGCCAGACAGGTGACAGTCCTCTGTGTCACAACCCGATTTTTTTGATGCATCAAAGTGTTCTTCGGACGTGGCGGGAAGAGAGTCTACAACATTTGATGATCCCGATTATTCCATGTTCAATATTTTTCTACATTAAACACATAATTCAACTTTTTATATGTGAAATTCATGTTTAAAACATTAAACATATATTAATTCGATGACTTACTAATAAATGAGAGAAATCAATGACCTAGAGTTGAGGGAAAAATTTGGGATAAAAATCAATGACCTAGAGTTGAGAGAAAATTTTAAAAAAAATGTAGGTTGAAAAAAAATTTGGGGTTAAATTCTTTGACCTAGAGTTGAGGGAGAGAAGAAAAGAGTTGAGAGAGAAAAGAAAAGAGTAGAGGGAGAGAGAAAAAGAAAACAAAAGTTGGTATTTATACCTTTGCTTGGGCTAGTCCCAAGTAAAAAAAATTGATGGCAAACTTGTAATATTTTGAAACATTTTTGGGCTAGCCCCTAGCAAAAAGGGTAGTGCCCTTAGAAAAAACCTTTACATAACTACTTCAACCGTCTCAAGTCATTTTGAGACCCTAGACAAAAATTCAAAGATGGAGTTCTTTTTGATAATTTAAACATAATTAAATTATATAATTTTATTATATTATTTTATATGAAAACCCTCTCATCTTTGATCCGGAATTGAGACCGGCGATGTATCGTTTTAAAAGTTACATCGGCGGATTTAAAAACTTTTTTCATTAAATTTTTTTAAATTTTGAATAGGAAGCAGTTGCACATATATATTTGTTTTATTGTGTAGTAGATGAAGATAAAGAGACCAAATCTTTCTCTGAGAGAGGAGACTAAGAGGCGATAGCGGTTATTGATTTTTTTCTCTCCAAATTTTGATAGATTTGATTACGTTTAAATTATATATATATATATATATATATATATATATATATATATATATATATATATATATATATATATATATATATATCCTTAAAAAAGTGAGACCCTAGACAATTGCTTACTTTTTGCCTAAAGTATTAGCCGGTCCTGACAGAAAACACTTTCTGCTGAAGTTAACGGAAATCCAAATCAGGTGGATGAAAATAAGTAGCATTTTAATGGATTATTTAGTTTTATAGTCTCACATATATATGAATATTAAAATTTGGGTTTGCAATTGATCGATGTTAGGACAACACGAAACTATTGAGAAAAGATAGGCAAAAAACATATCAGCTCGACTCATTTATTTTGTTATTTGTAGGAATTTGGATCATTTGTCTTCCCTCTTCTACGAAAAAATTCGAGAGGGGCCTGAACCAGAACAGAGACAGATTCGGCCCCCCCCCCCTAAATTACTTTGTATATTAGATGATTTTAGAAATAAATATTGCTTCAACTATTGACCAAATATGTTTCAAATAGATAATTTAAACATATGCTCAATCTTAAACCTGAGGTGGATGGACCGGCCCAGATCGTACCCGGCCTCAAGGTGCAACTTGGGGCCGGGCGGCCCGATTTCCGGCTCGGGTCCAGTCCGATCAAAATTGGTTTGGGTTGGTCAGAGTCCGGTCAACGATCCGGACTGGTCCGACCCACTAATCCAGCAGGTCCGGATTGGGTTGTGTCTCTGGACCCACAAGACCAAACCGGCCCGGCCCAGTTTGACCGTGGGTCCGGGCCGGGTCGGTCAAACCCGCAGAACTTGACCGGGCCGGTCCGGACCGGCCCAGTCCAAGCCCGATTCAGGTCCGGTTCGACCTTTTTTTTAATATATCGTTCGGCGGCCAAAAATATCCTTTTATCCCGTTTTAGTTGTTGTTTTTATTCTCCTTTTTTTCTTTTTCTTTTTTAAAATTGGGTCGGCCGGTCCAACCCTGAATCGGCTCGGTCCAAGCCCGTTTAGTCCGGCCGGCTGTAAATCGGACCGTGGGTCCGGACTGGATTTCGAGGTTCGCTGACCCGGGCTGGGCTACACCGGCCCGTATGTCAAACCGAGCTGAGCTTGACCCGGCCCAGGCCCGGTCAAACCTGGGTCAAGGTCGGGCTAGCCCGGCGCAATTAACACCATGAACCCAGCCTGGCCCCTAATTAAGATCATTCATAGCTTCATGGAGTACAATAGGGGTGAGCATATAACGGTTGGAAATCGGAAACCGAAATATGACAATTGGTTCCGTTTTTCGGTTATAGGTTCGGTTTTCGATTTGAAAATTTGAAAAATCGGTTTGGCTGTCGGTTATTGGTCCGAGTAATCGAACCGAACCAAACCGAAAATCGATTTAGATTTAATAATGTATCAAACTACCATCAATTTATATATACTAATATTTTCGCTAACCCTATTTAAGGGTACTCTCTCCTTCCATTCTCTGCAGGCACTTGTCCTCGCTTCTTTGAGCGCTCTCTCTACCATAAATCTATATATACTAATATATATTTTTATTTCCTGTAATTGTAATAATTCATATATGTAACAATGTCAGATTTTTTTTTTTGAAGTTTTGTTATTTAAATTACCTAATTTACTAAATTATGAAGGCTCGACCCATTGGTCCATAAAACAGAACCGACCGAAAATCTAACCGAATTGTTTCAGTTCCGTTTTGTTCTATTTTTATAAAAACGATTCGATTTTCGGTTTTGAGAAATACGGTTAACGGTTATTTCGGTTTTTATATATTTTGTTCGGTTTTAACCGAATTGAATCGTTGCTCACCCTTAGGCCTCGTTTGGTTCGCGGAATAGAAGGAAAATGAAATCAATTCTTTGGCATTTTTTTTTCCTTTGAAAAATTACAATTTACATTGATTTTTCTTTTCGATGTTTGAAAATGCCAATGAATTTAGAAAGGAAAGTGAATACTTCAATTTGAAAATGTGATTCATTGCTTGGATGGATGTAAGTCATTTTTTTTTTTTCTAATTTTTTTTCTTCCATTGGGAATTACTTGTCTTTCCTTCTCAATTCCTTTAATACACAAATTTAAAAAAGTAATCATTTTTTTTCCAATTTGATGATTTCGCGACCCAAACGAGACCTTAAAGTACACTAAGGATAGTTTGATTCTCATTTGAAATAACAAACAACAAAAATTTGAGTTGATGTCATGCTCCTCCATTGTTTAAACCGTAATAAGTATATAGTTAAAGAGGATATGGCTTAAAACATTGCCGAACGGAAGAAGGCGACTCAAAGCAAACTCCCAAAAACATGGGATCAAGATTTATTGTTGTTGTTTAAGGTAGGAATGACACGAAACCAAACAAATATTTTTCGGTGGCCTTTTTGGGCAAAATGCAGACAAGAACGACAAATGCTATTTTTTCGAATACCAACGAATCTAGCCCTAAGTCGAATGCAGTCATGGCCCAAGGTCTTGAGCCCAATATCAATAACCAAGGCCAGGTAGGTCCATAGTCCCCACGAGAAGTGCAAACCGAAAATTATTATCACAATTTCTAGATCAATATAATCAAGGTCCCAATTGCGCAATCAAACCATAAATCCATTTAAAAATAATATTTTGCCTGCATTTGTAACCGCGAGCGTGACCGCCGGCCGACGTGGCGGCCGGCCATTGCCTCCCTCTATCTCGGGTCCCACCCGGATCAGAGGGCCAATAGTCGACCGCCACGTCGGCCGGCTCACGCCCACGGTTACAAACCGTGGACAATCTAGTAGCTCCGAAATCCATTTCAATCAAAACCCAAATGGATTGAGTTTTTATTTCATTTGGAAAAAAAAAGAGAGAATATTATGATAACATGGGCCGACCTAAGAACTACGACAGCAAAATGGCCCATATACAGCAAAATGGCCCATAGCCTGTGAAGCCTATAAAGGAGGGTACAGACTACAGAGAGTTCAGTCCATGAGAAATATTGACAGGAGTGAATGAATCAAAATGTACTCTCTCCATAATCCCAATTTAGACTCAAAATTCCAATCATTAATTAAAATTTATCATAATCGTAAACGGTGAGAGAACATTAACATGTAACCAATTATATTAGAGATATAAGGAGCTAGTTAGTGTCTGATTTTTTTATTTTTTTTGCTCGTATTAGAAAGTAAGGACATTCCAAGAATAAAAAGTGTGTCGTATCCGTACATCATAGCTAGTGTCATTCATTCACGACTAGACGGATCGGCTCGGTATGAAATTTGGATGGGTCGGATCAGAACTTGACCTCTCGGACCCATGCACTGTAGCGGATACGGGTCGAGCCTAAGGATGGAAAACCACACTCCAGTCTGACACCGTGAGCTTTGAATCAATTTTGGACTTTTATATATATATATATATATATATATATATATATATATATATATATATATATATATATATATATTTTGAAGCGAAAAGGTACTTCATTGATAGAAAATAGTGTACAATTGTCTTACATCTCAAACATGTCCTGCCCCCGACCCATTATGGTCTATTCTCCATGCACTGTATATCACACTTGATGTTATTCAGAATGCCAGTTAGGGTTACAACTTCATTGTCAAAGATTCTACGGTTTCTTTCGCGCCAAACATGCCAAACGGCTGCGAGGAGTCTGAGTCTCGCTTGCCTGTGTATCTCCTTTGCTAGCCAAGGCCATAATCTCCTCAACGATCTCCTGGAGACCCGTGCAGCTCGTGTTGGTGATGGATACATACCTGACCTCTGAGTTGCTGCCATGTACGGCTGGTGAATCCGCATTGGAAGAATAGGTGGTCTCTTGTTTCTGTCCCACTGTCGCTGAGCACACAATTTGTGTTAGGAATCTGAATGTTAAATTTGGCGAGCCTCTCTTTAGCATAAAGTAGGCGATCTCTTACTGCTTTATACGTGCAACGTTGCATCTTCGATGCCGATCCCTTGGTCCAAACTATGGGAGCCCAGTGTACTGCTGGGAGAGCGCTGCGAAGTTTCTCGTAGCCCTCGCTGTTTGAGAATGAGTTTGTAGGTGACCGACGCGTTGTTGTCCGCACGCATCACCCAAAAGTTTCTGTTCTTATCGTAACGGTTGGCGGACCAACATGCCCACAGTGAGGTGCCCTCCAAGTATCTCCATGCTAATTTAAGAATAGCAACTTGCCGCAGTGTCTGTAACGAGCGGAGATCGATATCGACCTCCTCCTTCCTCCGACATAGCTCTTCCCATGCTACGGTGTGCATGCCTCCCTTCCACACAGTTGGCTTAGAGTTGCTCAATCTTCCGGAGCGTGGTGACAGGAATGATGATGGCAGCCAATACGATGTGATAGCCAATATAGTAGATCGAACAAGTTCGATAAAAGTTGTGATTGCCCTCCATCAAGCCTACTATGGACGAAGTGGACCAACCCTGCGCAGTCTGTATCTTTCGGATAGTTGGTCGAGAGAGGGAGCCCTAGATAGCGAACTGGAAGTTGTCCCCTATCAATACCGAGCAATTGAGCCCTTCGATCTTGTTGGGTACAATCTTTACTAAAATACACTTGAGATTTATTTCATTTGAGCGTCAACCCTGACTCTCGGCCAAACCTCTCAAGAACCAGTTTGAGATTTTCAATCCCTTTATCTGATGGTTCCATGAACACCAAGAGATCATCTGCGTAGATGAGATGTGAGACATTTGGCGAGATGCGACGATACAGAGGAGTAATCTGCTTCCTGTGCACGGCCATGTCCATCAAGCATGAGAAATGCTCCATCACTATGGTGAATAGATAAGGAGAGAGGGGGTCTTCCTGCCTCAAACCTTTGCTGCTGTCGAAGTACCCGTGTGGCTGGCCATTAATGATGATGGAGAACGTTGGGGTGGAGATGCATTCCTCGATACGGTCTACCCTCCAGCCATCAAACCTCATGCTCCTCATAGCCGCACAGACAAACTTTCTGTTAACCATATCATAGGCCTTGCGCAGAACGAGTTTTATACACCCTTTCTTAATTACCCCTTGACTTATTGTATTCTCTAACCAATAAATAGGCGAGTAAGCAGTTCTCGGCAATGGATCGACCCTTGATAAATGCCGATTGGTTGAGTGAGATCAGGTCGGACATGATTTCTTGCATCCTTGTGCACATAAGCTGGGTGATAGCTTTATATATAAAGTTACAACAGGCTATCGGTCGAAAGTCTCCCAAGTCCCTATCCCCTTATTTCTTCGGAATTAATGTAAGAAAAGTGTTGTTCAGAGTCTTTAGGAGCCTACCGGTGCGGAAGAAGTCATCGACAATCTGAAAGATATGTCCTTTAAGTTGTTCCCAGTGCTTCTTGTAGAACATAGCGTTGAATCCATCGGATCCTGGCGCCTTATTAGGGTCGGCCTTCTTAATAATGTCTTCAAGTTCTGCCATGGTGACTTGCTTGCGTAAAAGCTTGTTACCCTCCTCAGTAATAATTCTCTTGGAGATTAATGCAGTAAACTCCTCTATATATTCCGTTTGATTGTATAGTTCATGAAAGAAATTCACAGGTTCCTGCTGGATTCGAGTTTCTTCTTTAATAACATTCCCTTCGGTATCAATGAGGGCTGCCATGGAAGTAGTGTGATGCCGTTCCCTCACTGTAGCGTAGAAGAATTTAGAACATCGGTCGCTGTCCTTCAACTAGGCACATTTTGCACGCTGTTGAAGTTGGATTTCTTCTTGTTGACGAAGGCTTCTCACGTCTTCTTGGACCTGGAGTTCGGCAGCAATATAGTCCGGGTTCGTGGGGTCACTTTGAAGCTTGTTTTGAGCTTCCTGGAGGATCCGCTCTTGGTCAGCGAGCGTTTGCTTAGGCCGACTTTTATTCCATGCACGCAATGCTAGCTCGACTCTCTTGAGCTTCTGTGTAAGAAGGAATTGGCACTACGCCAAAAATAATAATTTTTGACTCTTTATATTCGCTAATAACGACGGACTAAGACAGTAGCTATATTTTCAACGGACTAAATCTGTCATTTATATTAATCTATATTAAAATATTAAAATAAAGGTCGATCGATGTTATACAGATCGCTTTTCCCTAAAAATTTTGCCGCCTAGGTAAGAAGTTCCCCTCTCAAATTTTCTACTCTCATCTCTCCTCTCAAATTTTCCCTCTCAAATTTTCGGCCCCCCTCTCAAATTTTCCCAGGCGCTCCCATCTCTCTCTCTCTCTTCCGCCTCCTCATATCTCTCTTTCTTCCGCCTGGGATTGACTAAATCCACAACACTAGGTAAGAAGTTCATGGTTCATGAAAGAACAAAAGGGTTTTTTTTCTCTTTGTTGAACGAACCCTAGGTACTTCTTATTCTTCTTCTATTTGTTAATCTGATCTATCTAGTGTTATTTGTTCTAGGTTTTGAATTTAGATGGTGCAAGTTTCATATCGTTTAATAAATGATAAGAGTAGATCATTTACATGTTCATATATGTTCCTCAATCATGTTTCTTCATATGAAAGAATTCTTAATAAACAATTAATTTTCACTTCACATAACATATATCCTTACCCAGATATGCAGGCTGTGAAAATTTGCTTTGCAAAAATGGGTACTCTTCGGGCACATGAACTCGGAAACCTCATTGACAATCAAGAGATACTCGGCTTCTGTATACATACTTTCTGTTATCTCACTACCAAATTACAGCATTTTAGCGACGGCCATTTAGCGACGGAAAATTTCCGTCGCTATTACCGTCGGATCACCGACGGATTTGTGACAAAATACCGACGGAAAGCAGTGGACAATTTTTTTTATTTTTTTATGTCCATATCCGTCGCTACGCCGTCGATAGGTCGTCGGCCATGTAGCGACGGTTTTATATCCGTCGCTAGAACGTCGCATATTTTGGCGGGAAAAACCTAAAATATTGGCGCGAGATTTGACTGACGACTTAGCGACGGAATAATCCGTCGCTACTCTGGCGCGAGATTTACTGACTACTTAGCGACGGAATAATCCGTCGCTAAGCCGTCGCTAATTTCTGTACCCTAACTTAAATCGAACCGACGGGGGGAAATTTTCATTCCCTCCCAAAACACTCTCTCTCTTCCCTCTCCCTCTCTCCGACGATCTCGCTCTCTCCGACCGGCGATCTCCCTCTCTCTCTCTAAGGTATGCTCTCTCTCCCCCCCTCTCTCTCTCTCTATCTCCCTCTCTCTCTCTCTCTCTTTTACGATTTGGGGGGTTGGGGGGCTGTCGTAGTGGTCGGAGAGGGTGTGGGGCAGGGGGGTTTCGGGTACGGGGTGGGGTGGTCGGGGCAAGGGTGGAGTGGGGTGGTCGGGGGCAGGGGGGTCGGGGAGGGGGTCGGGCAGGGGTGGGGGGTGGTCTGGGCAGGGGGGTTCGGGTAGGGGGTGGGGTGGTCGGGGCAAGGGTGGGGTGGGAGGGGGCAGGGGTGGTCGGGGAGGGGGTCGGGCAGGGGTGGGGGGGTGGTCTGGGCAGGGGGGTGGGAGAGGGGGTCGGGCAGGGGTTTGGGGAGGGTCGGGCAGGGGTTGGGGGGGGTCGGGGCAGGGGGGGCAGGGGGTGGGAGAGGGGGTCGGGCAGGGGTTGGGGGAGGGTCGGGCAGGGGTTGGGGGGGATCGGGGCAGGGGGGGCAGGGGGTGGGAGAGGGGGTCGGGCAGGGGTTGGGGGGGGGTCGGGCAGGGGTTGGGGGGGGTCGGGGCAGGGGGGGCAGTGGGGTGGGAGAGGGGGTCGGGCAGGGGTTGGGGGGGGGGGGGGTCGGGGCAGGGGGGCGTAGGAGGGACTCTGGAGTCCCCGCGCAGGAGTCCTCCTCCTCCTCTCCCATAGACACACACACATACACGGACACACACACACACACACACACACACACACGGACACACACAGACACACACACACACGGACACACACACACACAGACACACACACACACGGACACACACACACACACGGACACAGACACACGGATACACACACACTCAGACATATATATCATGGTTTAAAGTATCGGCCGATACCGATCCGATACGGCCGATACCGATACGGTTTGGCATGTTCCGATCCGATACCGACCGATACCAAGTATTGACCGATACCGACATTGGGGGTCTTTGTTCCGGTCAATTCGACAAAGAAAATTAAACAGAAAAGACAAATCAATAAGGGTTTAAAGCATAACAAGGTTGTAGAAGCATGTAAAAGAAGAAAATCACATCAATTGAAGAAAATCACATCTATTGTTTGTAAACCAATCGGTAAGGGTGACTACTATTTCATTTAATTTCAAAACTACTAAGAAATAACACTGAAAATACTTAAAATTATGCCTAAATGTATAAAATATATGTTTTTAAATGTAAATAATTTATTAATAATTATTTGTTCCCCGATACCAAAAAATCCGATACTCCGATCCGAAACCGCCGATACTACCGATATCGCCGATACCAATACTCATAGGAATAGTCCGATACCGATTCCGATACCGATACTTTGAACCTTGATATATATATATATATATATATATATATATATATAGGCATAATTTTAAGTAATTTATTAATAATATATATATATATATATATACACAGACACACGTCGTGAAGTCTAGTATATATATTTGATTAGCTAAGGTAGAAGTTTAGCCTAATTAAGGTTAGTTTTGACAGAGTTGACTTGGACTCCTAATTTGACCCAGAACTAGTCTAGTATACCATCTGCTCCTCCTTTCTTCCCTTCTTCTCATTCGACTATCTCGGCCTCCTATTCGGCCTACTATTCCGATATGCGTTTGATACGGTCTACCTAACCTATATACTGATACTAATCTGATACTCTCTGATATTAAGTACATCCGGCTTACTAGCTAGCGGATCCACCAGTTACATGATTATATACTAATTATGTTAGATTGTGATACTAAGTAGCCTCGTCGTAGGCCTAGCGTGTTATCCACAAGTTTAGTTTTTCTTACGATATGAGTATCGGTATCGGGCTATTAATTCTTATGTTTAGTTTGTCTTACGATACAGATATTCACATCAAATCGAGCATGAATCGTTACTTTGTTGATCGTACATGGATGTACAAATGACAACACGAGAGCAGAATTGGTGTGAGTGACGATTTTCAGGCAGGTGTGGAAGTATTTCTTAAGTATGCCATGAGCAAAACTCAGTACATGGACGATAACAAAATCAAGTGTCCATGTGTTAATTGTCACAATAGACGTTTCGAAGAAGTGGTGACTGTGAGAGATCATTTGACCCGTAAGGATTTCGTACGTGATTACGGCCTGTGGTCATCGCAAGGTGAATTATATTCAGAAAGACAGGCTGCAGAAGCTGGTACTTATGCTTTTGATGATAATGCTGCAACGGATGTCCTCGAAGACGACGGATGCTCTGTGGATTATGGAGACATGCAGATTTTGCTGCAGAGCCTAGAAATGTACGCCTGGAGCTATGTTCTGATGGCTTCGCCCCTTTCGGACAGTCGGGATCTCAATACTCATGCTGGCCGGTCATTCTTACCCCTTACAATCTGCCACCATGGATGTGTATGAAGACTCCTTATATGTTCTTGACAGCTATCATACCCGGTCCCAAAAATCCGACAAAGAACATCGATATATATTTACAGCCGTTGGTGGATGAGCTGAAACAGTTGTGGGAGATCGGCGTCACGACCTATGATATTTCCAGAAAACAAAACTTTCAGATGAGAGCTTCACTCATGTGGACAATCAATGATTTTTCAGCATACGGTATGCTGTCGGGATGGAGTACGCACGGCAACATGTCTTGTCCGATATATATGGAAAATAGTAAGGCGTTCCGCCTTAGACATGGAGGAAAAACTTCTTTCTTTGACTGTCACCGTCAATTTCTGCCAACGAGACATCCTTGGCGAAAGAACAAGGACGCGTTCAGATATGGAAAACAAGAATTTTCTGAACCTCCTGCCAGATTGTCGGGATACGATATTTGGGAAGATATAAAGGAATTGCCCACCGCAATGGAAGATCCATCGAACAATCGTGTCGAAGGGTTCGGACAAAGCCATAACTGGACCAAACGGAGTATCTTCTGGGACTTGCCTTATTGGAAAGATAATCTTATTAGGCATAATCTTGATGTCATGCATATCGAAAAGAATGTGTTCGATAATGTCTTCAATACCGTTATGGATATTAAAGGAAAGACGAAGGACAATCCAAAAGCAAGACAAGACATGGCCGAGATATGCAAACGTCATAATCTAAACTTGATACAAAGGGGAGCTGGTGGACAAGTAACTAAGCCGATAGCGCCATACGCATTGAGCAAGGAAGATAGATTAATAATCTGCAAGTGGATATCTACTTTAAGATTTCTCGACGGCTATGTGTCGAATTTGTCTAGATGCGTTGATCTCAATGAACGCAAGCTAACAGGAATGAAGAGTCACGACTGCCACGTGTTTATGGAAAGATTACTGTCCATTGCGTTGAGAGAGTTGTTGCCTTCTGCTGTATGGGTTCCGTTGGCCGAGCTGTCTACATTCTTCAGGGATATCTGTTCAACTAAGCTCACGGTGTAACATATGATACAACTTGAGGAGAAGATTGTCTTAACAATTTGCAAGTTAGAGAAAATATTTCCACCGGGTTTTTTCGACAGTATGGAGCATCTACCGATTCATCTAGCATACGAAGCCCGTGTCGGTGCATCTGTTCATTATCGATGGATGTACCCCTTTGAAAGGTAAATAAAAATCGATATAATTTAAGTGGATTTTACAATTCATTGTTAATTCTCAAGATAATTTGTCTCTCTAGGTATCTACATCATCTAAAGAAGAAAGTTGGCAACAAGGCTCATATAGAGGCTTCGATATGCGAAGCATATCTTATCGAGGAGGTGTCAAACTTTTGCTCCATTTATTTCGATACTCATGTTGAGACAAATCGAAATAGACCTCAAAGGAATGACGAAGACGTTGAGGAAGGAGGTATATTCAATTTAAGGGGCAAGCCTATTGGGGCTAGTAAGAAACGGTGGTTGAGTGACGATGAGTATGATGCCGCTCACCGATATGTCTTGTTAAATTGTGACATACAAGAAGTGAGAGATTTGGAGAAGTAAGTGACTACACCTCGTTATAATCTCTAATTTGGTGAGGTAAGTGACTATACTAATTTTTATTCTCTCTAACAGTGTATTTAGAGATGAAGTCAAAATAAGGATACCCGATATTACCGATGAGGGACTTCAAAGAGAGGTTGATTTTACCTTTCCGTCATGGTTTCGAGATTACGTAAGAACTGAGATAATATGTTATACGGCTACCATTTAAATATATATATACAACTAAAACATTTAAAGTTTACAGGTTTTATTAGCTGAACCAAGTACACTCACAAATGAGAGCATTCGTTATTTGTCATTGGGACCGAAGAAGCATGCAAAGACTTGGCCCGGCTATGTCGTTAATGGCTTCAAGTTTAAGACAACTCAACATCCTATAAATGCCGAATTTCTCAATGACGGCTTCAGTACGAAGGATTCTGGTGTTTGCATAAGAGGCACAATCTATGACGACGAGCCGAACTTTGACTATTATGGAGTGCTTCGGGATATTGTAGAATTACAATATAGTGCCCCATTTGATATGCATATTGTTATGTTCAAATGTGAGTGGTTCGATACGACACCAAATATCGGTTGGAGAATCGATAAACAATTTGGATTCGTCGATATAAATCATCGCAGGAGGTATAGAGGGTCCGATACGTTTGCGATAGCAAGTCAGGCTGTTCAAGTCTACTATACAAGCTACCCAAGGCGTCGTAGAGATCGCTTTGACTGGTGGGCAGTATGCAAGATTAAATCTAGAAATACATTCAACGTTGGAGACCCAGCATACCAAGAGGACCAGATCGAAAAGCCCCAATACTTGGGACAACAGTCTTGTGACATGGATGTTGAATTAGAGGTTGATATACCTCTTGCTGATGAAAATAGAGGGGAGGAAGAGGTTGATATACAAGACTTAGATGTCAACCAGGGGAGAAAGAGGCGTCTTGTCCCAAGTATTGAGACTGAAGAAGAAGAAGAAGAAGAAGAAGAAGAAGAAGAAGAACTTTATGAGGATGAGGATACAGATGAATTCGACGATGAGGATGATGATGATGATGAGGCCGAGGCCGAGGAAGAGGACGATGACGATGATTAAATATCGCTATATTTCAGTTGTATCTTGAAGCACCCAATATCTAGTCTCGAATCCTAAATTACCCTATTACATTTGGATTTACAATTACAAGTCTAGTGGAACACAAGATGCCCTTTCATCAAAAGTTACAAGAATTGTACTTTGTTGTATTGGTGCGTGATTTTATCAGATTTTGTGTATCTATAGCTTTTATTCGTACTTCACTTCTGATTGTAATATTTATTTCAGTTTGGGATATTTGCGTATTATTGTATGAGTTTCTTTTTGCAGATGGCACTCCTAGGCCTACTCGTCTGGGCGGCACTCATCGCCCTGCTGCTGGTATGGATATGTTTAGTTTTATATTCATTTATAAATCTATGTTGTCGGTATTTTGTTTATGTGTTCTATTTACAGGGCATGGTTGCGAGCACCCGTACTGGTGGTGCTGGCCGTGGTCGTGGCGGTGGCGGCGGCGGCGGCGGTGGTGGTGGTGGTGGTGGTCGTGGGCGTGGGCGTGGGCGTGGTGGTAGCGGTCGTGGTCGCCAGCCGCATTCCCCGGATGTGACCTCCGATCCCGACTTGGAGAGCCCGGACACAGGCTCTTCCCGCCGTCATTCTTCCTCGGTGCTACCGACATCGTCGTCGAGGCCTGTGACTCCATCCGCTAGCGGATCCGTTCCGCCACCGGATGTACCAGCGGATGCAGCAGCAGATGCAGCAGGGGGCCCAGCAGTTACTGCAGGGTGGGCCTCGGAGTATCCCGGGATTCAGTTTCATCCTGTTACCGGGGAGTACGTGCGCGGACCCGCGGATCCCCCGACGCCACCAGAGAGGCTGGTGGACGAGTTCCGTCGAGAGCTATGGCCCGCTGGTGAATCGTAAGTAAATTTAAGTTAATTTATTAAATTTGTTTCATTTATTCAAGTTAATAATCCAGTCGTTGCTTTTTTATAGGTTTTTTCCGTGGGATGCTGCCCGGATTCTAGGGCGCATTATCCGGGATAACTACCATGGCCCCTACCTCAATTTTTCTGAGGTGCCTCAGGACATTAAGTACGTCTGGCTCGACGAGATGAGGGTATAAATCCGTCGGTGAATTATTAATTATTCTTTAAATTATTAAAATTTTTATTACGTGATATTTGAATTTGTATGTCAGAGGACGTTCTGGTGGCCCCCCCATCGCGAGGAGGCGATCCGCAGGACCTACAAAGCCACCGCCGGAAAGAAGATACGGGATGCGGTGTACGACCTTCGTACGGCGTATACGAGGAAGGACTGGATCCGGGCGGAGTACTATGAGCAGATGTTGGAGAAGATGGATACTCTGCAGTTCAAGCTGAAATCGGAGAAAGCTAAGGCTAATCGACAGGTCGCGGGTCTGCATACGGGGGGATCAAGGCCCCACGCATTGACGCGTGCAGATTTGGTGAGATAGCGCAAATTCAAATTCATTCTATTATTTAATTTCGTACTGTTAATATATGAAGTTAATTAAATTCTACGTATGCAGGCCCAACGGGCGGTGAAGCAGGGGAAAGAGGCGGAGACGGTCACCGCTCACGATGTATTCGTGCATACGCACAAGAGGCGGAAGGACGGGAGCTTCGTCGACGCGAGGGCCGAGGAGACTGATGTAAGTACTTACGTTTATGAGATTTATGTTAGAAATATAATTATTGTTAAGTTAATTAGATAAACTTAGGATTCAGACTATAACTTAGGGAAACATAGGATTTATATTATAACTTAGGAAAACTTATAGTATAAACACATTCATTGGATAGGCTGCGTATCGTGAGACACTTAGTCGGCTTGAGATCGAGCCCCCTTCCGAGAATGTCGGCGAAACGACGCCCACCCAGACGCACTCTTCTATGGCCGCTCGCTACGACGACGTGTTCGTAGAATTCGTCGGCGGCGTTAGGAAAGGGCGCGTCTACGGCTTAGGTTCCATGGCGCCCTCGTTGCAGCCGTCCCCGAGATATCCACCGCCTCCGCCTCCCCCAGCGCCCTCGGTTGACGATGTGAGGGCGCAGCTTGCGACTCTGACCTCCGCGGTGTCAGATTTACGGGCGATAGTGTTGGGGCGCTATCCGTCTGCTCCCGGTCTGTCTACTGCTGCTGCCGGTGCTTCGGATCGACCTGGTCCTTCTTCCTCCGGACGGCTTTCGTTTAACCGCTCTGCGGACGCCCGCATCGTATCGGATAACACCATCTTGACGCTCCTTGACATGATGTCGCCAGAGCAGCTACGCGCGCTTTCAGATCATGTCTTGTCCCAAGTGACGGCACACACGGTGGAGGAGTACATACGCAAAGCGGATGCGGCGGCACGAGCACGAGACGATCCGACGGACGGGGTTTGATTTTGTTTATGTTGTTGGTTTTGTAGACATTTGGATACTGAGTATGTTCGAATATTTTTTTTATGTTTGGATAATTTATATTTGGATATTGGATATATTGTGTTGGTAATATTTTGTTGGATATTGGATACGTTGGATATTGTTGTCGGATATGGATATTTTGCATATGGATATATGGTGTTGGATATTGGATACGTTGAATATTCGTGTTGGATATGGATATATGGTGTTGTATATGGATATTTTGCATGTTTGATATTGTGTTGGATGTGTTGTATAAACAAGAAAGAGTCTGTTTGCAGTATTTTTTTTTCAAAAATTAGCAGTTAGCGACGGACTGGCGACCACTCAGCGACGGATTATCCGTCGCTAACTGGAGAAACTGAGGTTAGCGACGGAAGTGGCGACGTACAATCCGTCGCTACCTGGAGCATTTCAATAAAGCGACGGACGATCCGTCGATCTGATGCTGTTTGATGTCCAGAAATTTTAGCTTTCGTGACGGATTGACGACTAACTTACGGCGGACTGGCGACCACTCAGCGACGGATAGTCCGTCGCTAACTGGAGAAACTGAGGTTAGCGACGGAGTGGCGACGGACTATCCGTCGCTACCTGGAGCATTTCAATAAAGCGACGGATTGGCGACGGACGATCCGTCGACCTGATGCTGTTTGATGTCTAGAAATTTTAGCTTTCGCGACGGATTGGCGACTAACTTACGGCGGACTGGCGACCACTCAGCGACGGATTATCCGTCGCTAACTGGAGAAACTGAGGTTAGCGACGGAGTGGCGACGTAAAATCCGTCGCTACCTGGAGCATTTCAATAAAGCGACGGATTGGCGACGGACGATCCGTCGAACTGATGCTGTTTGATGTCCATAAATTTTAGCATTAGCGACGGATTGGCGACTAACTTACGGCGGACTGGCGACAAAGTGCCGACGGACTATCCGTCGCTAACTGTAGGAATTTAATGTATCGACGGATTGGCGACGTAATATCCGTCGCTACCTGGAGAATTTTACATTGAGCGACGGTTTAGCGACGGAATGTCCGTCGGTAATTGGGTATCAGAAAATCTCTGATACGCTTTTGCCGACAAATTTACGACGGATTAGCGACGGATATTGGGTATCAGAAAATTAGTGATACGGTTTTGCCGACTGGTTAGCGACGGAGTTTTCCGTCGCTAACCCTATATCCTGATACATGTTTTGACGAAAGCTAGTCGGTAATCCGTCGCTATATATATTTAGATGCGCCGACGGTATTCCGTCGCTAAGTCGTCGCTGAGCGACGGAGTAGCGACGGATATGTTTTAGCGACGAGGTTATTCCCGACGGCTGTTTTACCAAAATATCCGTCGGTAATCCGTCGGTATTTATTTTTGGCGACGGATTACCGACGGATAAGGCCGTCGGTAAATCCATGTATTTTGGTAGTGTCTGTATACTATGTATTGTGTGTTATTTAGTGTAGTGATGTTGTAGAATACTTTCATATGGCTAATTGGGTATGATTTAGACTTAGTTGACAAACGTATAACTCGAGTGCGCATGTAACATCACATAGAAAACTCATTTGATTTTGTTGATATGTGGAAACACACTAGAAGAGCCAAAACTCGATCCTGGCCCACCTGTCGGCCTCCCTGACAAGATACTTTTCAGAGGAAACATAAATCCGATTGAAAATCTACCCCGAAATCCGACCGGAAATCCTTTCTGCAAGGATTGCTGAATCAATAATCAATGGCCTCGTTTGTCAATCATTGTTTGGGGTTGTTAGGAGGGTATTTTTGGGAGAAATATTTATATTATTGGTCATAGTCACTTGGAACTAATCTAAGCAATCAAGAGAGGAATAGAATCTTCAGTCCTGATTCACTACTTTCCTCTTCTTGCTTTCTTCTTTTATGTTCTCTTCCCTTCATTATTCTCTCCCCATCTGGAATCGAGACCAGCATTGAAGTGCCAAAGAGGGAGAAATCAGAAACACAAGTCTCTAATTTTTCAAGCAGCAATATAATGTTTGGCAACCCTGACCCTACCACCCAAACTGGCAAAGAGTAACGAAAAAGGCAGCTTGGATCAAACTGATTTAGAATTGTGGTTTGAGAGACTAATCAATCTTCAAGAGATATTACAAAGTTAAATGTACTTGATAGTTATATTTAACTTCCAAATCATCACTAACCAATTCAATGTGGTTTTGTTTTGATAACAATGAGAACAGCAACTGAACTTAAATGTAAGGGAACCTTCATTCATACTTGCTCTTGCTCAACAAGATTATTGAGGCACATACAGACTAGAGCAGAGAATTCTGGTTTGATCAAGAAAAAGGTATGTGCAAGAGAAACTTGGATGGTAAGACATCAGAAAATAATACCAATCAATGATCATTAGTTGACAACACCACCACTAAGAAAATAAATTAATGTAGGAAAAGCAAAAGTTTGTACTTGATATTTCTTTTTCAATGGAATAGGAAGAATAACAATACTGTCACAAATGTGACGCTCTGAATAACACCAACAATGGACATGACAGCATCGACAACCCAACATAGCTCCAGTAGTATGGTATTTGGAAAAGATAGATTGCATTCAATCATATATGCGCTGAGCACCATAATGGCATATATAGTTATATACTAGATACAATGAATGTAACCAAAACTTGCCGTTATAATGAATGTATTGCTGTATCGGTATAACAGTTTATAATAAACTATATAACAACCTAAATCAAAAGCAAGAAAACACAATATATTTAATAATGATCATATATTTACACATTGCTGTATGCAGTGTTGTCCCACATAAACTACATGCAGCAGTGCCCATGTGAAGACTAATAAGGCAAGAATTTTCCTACCACCACAGGTCCACAACAACAATGCCTTCATCCAAATTTAGGGGGTTGGCTATTTTGTAACGTTTTCAACCATTTGGCTCAGTTAAGGGCCATGCCTTCGTAACATTAGCAAGAATATGTCTCTTGAATGATAAAGATTAAAATAAACCATGTGTCTGTGTTTACATGCTCTATACAATGATAAGCTGATTACAACAAGTGTAACATCATAAAACTACAGAAAGCACTAGAAAATGACTGAACTTGCAGTGAGAGATCTTAAAAACTTTGGGAAAAAAAGAAGTAATGCTTTCTTGTCAATAAGAACATAAAAAATGAGTACCTTAATTCCATTTGGTTGCATTAAACAACCCCTATTTATCTTGTGAACTGCCTCATCTGCTGCATCTGATGTTTTGAAGATCACATATGCTTGACCTAAGATGCAACAAAACGTCACATTATACTACTCATATACAATGTGAAATTATTTACATCAGGCAGTTTAGCATTGGAAAGGAGAAAAATAATGAAACTAAGACTCTTATGTTCCCCATTTATTTCTAGTTTCCTTAACAGATTCTTCTCTTTCTAATTAATTCTGGATGAAAGAAGTGCCCAGGAGGATGCAGGAACATACCATGGTGAGGGCTAAGGACTGGAAGCTGTGGAATGATTTTCACAGTGCAACTTTGGTCAAACCTGAAAAAAAGTGCCCAGGAGGATGCAGGAACATACCATGGGGTCTACCTGAATAAATGCAGTATAATGGATCAGATGTAGGAGTCAGTTGCATATAAAACATTTAAAAAATATGATTCCATAATATGGCAGGTTTTTTTGACATATCAGTAATATTGCTTCCAGAAACTTCTTTAACAACTCCAAATGTTTGAAAAATTCAACAACCATAGTAAAACAAGAACGAGGTTTGTTGAGAAGCTCAACAATAATAGAGTTACTTTATTTAGGAAAGTAAGTACAGCCTATAGGAAAGAGTAAGACTCCCTTCCTTTATTTAGTAAAACAAGAACGAGGTTTGTTGAGAAGCTCAACAATAATGGAGTTACTTTTTTTGCATTAAGAGGTTCTCTGGATGCTGAATTGTCCTAGAAAACACCGGTGTTGGGCCTTAGACTTAACATTTTTGTTAGTTTGTTTCTTAATTCATGTTTAATGTTTTTTTGGTTTATTGATGATAATTTTATATTTTATTAGATGTCTTCTATACGCCCAAGTAAGGAATGGATGGATGCGCCTCCACTGTCAGATGCATATCTAGAAGGTGTTGCATCATTCATTCAGTTCACAAAGGACAAATTAGGTGGAAATGGCTGGTATTGTTGTCCATGTGACAAATGTTGCAATTATAATTCATGCAAAAAAAAACTAGGTGAAATAGCAGAGCATTTAGTTTGTAATGGAGTGGACAAGTCATATCGAACTTGGGTCGAACATGGAGAACTACCTCGTAGAACGGTTGCTAATGCTCAGGCTCCTAGCTCATCAACCGTTGATCATACTGAAAATGCCTTCCCAAGAATGGAAGACCTGTTCAACGATACATTTGGACGTGCTGATCCTATTGACCTTGATCAACAAAATGCTGCTCACGTTCAAGATGATCCCCCGGTGGATATTGAATACAAAAAGAAGTTGGAAGATGCAATGCAGCCCCTATATCCCTCTTGTGATGATCAACATACAAAACTCTCGGCTATAGTAGAGTTATTGAGCATGAAAGCTAGATACCAATGCTCCGAGGCTTTTTTCACAGAATTGTTGCAATTTATGAAGAAGGTTTTGCCAAAGGGAAACACTATACCAGAAAATTTTCAAAAAGCTAAGGATTTAGTGAAGTCTTTTCGCATGAAGTATCAGGTTATCCATGCTTGCTCTAATGATTGTATACTTTATTGGAGAGAAAATGCAGATAAGGATAATTGTCCCAAGTGTGGTGAAAGTAGATGGAAACCGAAAGAAAACTCAAAAAAAGGAGGTAAGAAGTTGCCGAAGAAGAAGCTAAGATACTTTCCAATGACCGAAAGATTGCAACGCTTGTATAGTGTGCCATGGATAGCTGAAAAAATGGCATGGCATGATCGTGCAGAATATAGTAGTACACATATGCGACACCCAGTAGATTCTCCTTGTTGGAAGAAGATAGATAGGATGTGGCCTGAGTTTGCTGCTGAGAAACGAAATGTTCGGCTAGGTCTCGCAACTGATGGTTTCAATCCTTTTGGTATGCATAATTCGTACAGTTGTTGGCCTGTTATGATTGTTCCATATAATCTTCCTCCATCTTTATGCATGGCAAAGGATTTTACAATGTTAACCATGTTGATTCCTGGTCCAAGTGGTCCAGGCCATAACATTGATGTCTATTTGCAACCATTGGTTGAGGAGTTGAAAGATTTGTGGTTTGTAGGAAGCACTATATATGATTCTCACATGAAGACCAGCTTTACCTTGAAAGCAATACTGATGTGGTGTATACATGATTTTCCAGCTTATGCGCATCTTTCAGGTTGTAGGACTGCAGGACAATTTGGTTGTCCTGTATGTGGTGAAGAAATATATTCGAAGTGGCTAAAGCATGGAAAAAATTTCGCTTACATGGGTCATAGAAGATTCATAAGAGATGCCGAGCATCCTTTTAGAAAGCAAAAGTCCAAATTTAATGGATATGAAGAAGATAGGAGGCCTCCAATACGTTTGACTGGTGCAGAATTATTTAGTAAAATGGAAGGTATACAAACAGAATTTGGAAAGTTAGCAGGTAATAAGAGGAAGCGGCCCACTGATACGAATGTTCCATGGTCAAAGAAATCGATTCTATTTGATTTGCCATATTGGAAGGTAATACAATTGGGTTGTTAAATAGGTTTATCTTTGTTTTTATGCTATGCTTAAGTATTGTTATTATTTAATATATTCATTGTAACAGGAATTGCACCTTCGACATAATTTGGATGTGATGCATGTAGAAAAAATGTGGCTGAAAACTTGTTTGCAACAATAATGGATACTAAGGGTAAGTCAAAGGACGGAGTTGATGCTCGTAAAGATCTAGAGGAATGGAAGATAAGAAAAAAATTTTGGATAGTGGAAGAAGATGGGAAAAAAATTATCCCGAAGGCTCCTTTTACATTATCCCGGTCTGAGAGAGAAATAATTTGCAAAACCTTGAGCAAGTTAAAAGTTCCTATTGGGTATAGCGGAAATTGGAAACATAAGGTGGATTTACAAGATTTTCAATTCAAAGGCTTGAAGTCACATGATTATCACATTCTCATGCAAGGGCTACTACCAATATTTCTAATGCATGCTTACAAAAAGAAAAACCATTGCGTGCTGCAATTCGACAACTGTCAATTTTTTTTAAAGTCCTATGCTCCAAGGTTGTTGATCGGTCAGAGCTTTCTAACATACACCAACGACTTGTGGAGGCATTATGCGTGTTTGAAATGTATTTTCCGCCATCTTTTTTTGTTTCAATGACACATGTTGTGATTCACTTGGCAGAGGAGGCTCTAGTCCGCGGACCAGTTAGATATAGGTGGATGTATCCTTTTGAAAGGTAAAATCAAAAAAATCTGTTAGTTTATGTTTTATTCACTTGAGTTATTTTATGAATCTGAGTTGTGCTACATGTGTAGGAAGATGAAAACATACAAACGATATGGTCGGAACAAAACTTTTATAGAGGGTTCTATTGCTGAGCAATATATATTAGAAGAAGCAATGCGATATTGCATGGAGTACATTCCTAATGGTAAACATAAAAGTTGTAAACGAGAAGGGAGAAGATCCATCGATGACATTGATGAAGAAGGTCCATATCCTATCAATTCACTTGGCAAGGTTTATCGTTTGACTAGTTTGCAGTACGAACAAGTACGTAGATGGGTTTTGTCGCATTCTCCTGAAAATGATAAATGGGAGGAGTAAGTAACACTTCAACGCAATTATGTGCATGAATTGTGACATATTTATTCCATAAATGTATAATTTAAAGACTTTCTGCTTATGTATTCACAGGAAATATCAAACGTACGTAAAGGATAATCGACCTAGTGGAAAACATCAAAGAGTAAGACACCAAACAAAGAAGATCATGGACTATATTCCTTGGTTAAGAGGACAACTTGAGAAGGAAGAAATGACTCATTTTAAGAGGCTTGCAAATGGTCCAAATTTTGAGGCTGTAACATATAATGCGTATGCGGTAAATGGATATGTTTTTTATACAGCTGACTCAGAATTGAACTCAACCACACAAAATAGTGGGGTTTCCATGAAGGCTGAAACCAGTTGCAGATCAAAATCTAGTTATTCCAATTTTAAGGATGATAAAGTGACTTATTATGGCATTGTCAAACAAATACTTGAACTGGATTACTATGATTTCAACCAAACAGTCTTCTATTGTGATTGGGTACGAGTAGAAGACAAAGTAAATGGATGTGTGGTGGATCCAGAAACAAATTTGATTTTTGTCAACTTTGGGAGGTTCATGACAAATACAAGTGAAGCAGATGAGCCATTCATTCATGCTTCTCAAGCATCTCAAGTCTTTTATTGCAAAGATGAAACAAGGGATAATTGGCATATTGTTTTAGAATCTCCGAAAAGATTAAGTCACGAAGTCGACGCTTACGAAGATCCATTTGTTTTTACTGAAGCAGCTGGAGAAGCTTCATCATTAGCATCTACATTTGCTGATAATTTAGAATATGATGAAGATTATTGATCAATTATTTAATACATTTTGATGGTCATTAGTTCTATAAACACTTTTATTTGTGTTACTTTAATAAGATTGAAGTATGCTACATTTTGATGGTCATTAGTTCTACAAACACTTTTATTCTATGGCAAAGTCGATAGACCCTAATTTTGCTGTTGTATCTTATACTTTCTTCCAGTTTTCCAGCATATTAAATTAGTTTCTGCAGAATTTTAGTGCAAGTTATAATTATTTACAGTCTACCTGATATTCGTTGGCATAGATCGATCACAAGAAACTTGCATTTTATATTTACTGAATACTTGATACTAATTGTATTCCTGGGAAGTACGAGGTGGTGCCAATTGAGGACAGCATGTTGGAAAATTCTGAATGATTTGGATATGTGCAATGGAGCCCAAACAGCAGACAAGAATTTACCAATCCATTAGAAAATTCTGTTTCTGTGTGGTCTGTCCTGTTGTATGGATATGGGGATTTGATAGGGGTGTTTGCTCTTGACTGTTCGCTGTTCTGATTCATGTTCCTGACATCCTGCACCCCTCATATACAGCATATCTTGCATTCATCTACCCATTGCTACATGTTTAGCTACTACATCATCTAGTTCATTCATGGTCATGTATGATTCGAATGACCCATTCCTTGACCTGCATTCTCCATTCACTGCACATGTTTAGATTGTCCTGCACATAGGTCCCCTTTAGAGGAGCATCAGATGTCTATAGAATGTCCTGCATTCCTTTTGTTTCACTGTGCTGACTTTGAATCTTCAAATCTTCTTGTTCACTGCATTTAATGAAGGTACTGCATTATGGCACTTTACAGATAGTTTCAAATCTTCAAATCTTCAAATCTTCTTTTGATACCCAGGGATTACATGATAACTTGATGGATATAAATATCTGTTAGGAGATACAATACTGAAGATGGTTTTGGCTACTTGTGTTTAATGTGTTTCCTTTTCTTTAGTAATGTGCAGAAAACCATTATTGAAAGAAAATAAAAGAAAAAAAAAATCTTAAATAATAACTATAGGGACAAACTTCCACTATCTTTCTCTGAGTTCCAGCCAACAATATAGCTCATGGATATTACCATGTTTTTCTTTATATAATCATACTTGGTCACTGTCTTGTACTGTGGCAGGCATAGTAAATTCTAAATTTTTTTATTAGTTAAGTATCTCATATACTTCCAACTTTGGATGAATATATAGGTTCACTTGTATGTCAACCTTATAATACTTAGAAATGTTATTGCACTATTGCTTCCCGTACTGTGTCATTCTTACTGATTTTTCTTTGTCGCATCTGCAGTGCCCCAATTGTGGAAATTATGTCCAGATACTTAAGTAAGCCCTCAAGTAGCTTTCCTTGAAATTATTGACTGAACACTGTTTATGCTCTGCTGTGTATTTGATGCCTTAAATTGTTAAATTTACTGCAATTTATTATTCTGTAGGTCTTCAGTAAAAGATGGCGTACAGCTTTGTCCATACTGTACTCAACCTTTCTCTGGTATTAAAATGTGATGTATTCATGATGCCAATTTTTGGAGCGTGTCCATGCTTTCTAGACGAGAAGTCTTACTGATATATTCTTCATGATCCAATAAAATTGTAGTGCAGGGAAACAAGTTTGTGAGAGAATCTGCTAAGTTCTCTTCTGGTCGGTCTACAACAAGACAAGTCTTCAACGGCTTCTCACGTTCCTCTGGCAAAGGTATCACTTGATGCAAGTGTCAGTTGCGTGTATATAGTGGGCATCCAACCTATTAAAGATGCATAGCACAACAATGTTGAACTAGTTTTATCTTGTTCGCTTCCGAACATAAAATGTCAATACTATATCCCTTTCTCATATCTAACTATGGATCAGTTTTATATTTAGCCTGTAGACTGGAACCTGGTTTGATTCAATCTGTGTATGCTGCCCCCAACTGTGTTACACTGTATTTACTCTTGATTATATACAAGTCTAGCACATTGGCTCGAGTAATAGATGCCTTCATTAAAATGCATTGACTCATGGATCTATCTAAATATGGTTTTATGAACCGGAGTCATGAACTGTCTATCAGCATATTGCTAATATGCCGTATTAGCAACCTTCTAATATTTTGAAAATGATTTTCCCAGGTAAAGCCTCATCTGCAGCAATTGTTGATGTTGAAGCCGAAGTGAAGGACATTGATTGATTTAAAAATTGCCCAGGTTTCATTGGTAAAGGTTTCTTTTAGTTTTGTTGCATAAAGACCAGTGTTTGTCTGTTTATGATATTTATTTTTTTCATGCCCATAGCAACCTTGGCTAGGAATTTGGCACCAAAGTAGAGGGCTGACGTCTGGTCGACAGTCAGTCATAAAAAGAAGTTTAATTATGCTGACTTTGAATCTTCAAATCTTCTTGTTCACTGCATTTAATGAAAGGTACTGCATTATGGCAATTAATGCGTTTAATTGTGCACACAAACACAGGTGTCTGAAATGTTTCAAGCTTGAGACCCTCATTTTTGCAGTGAGCGATAGAGGCAGTTATTTGTTTTCCAAAGACATACAGTTATTTGTTACTGCTGTGAGCGATAGAGGCAGTTATGTCTGATACAGTTATTTGTTTTCTTCTATTTTTCTCAAAAGACCGAATCTGTTACTGCTTGACTACATTCTATTTTTATAGCAAAGGTATCAAACTTAATGCCAACTGGTCCAAATTCTACTTCAGTCAACTGGTAAGAAATTGACATTCTAATAAATGGACATATATATGATTTCGACATGCAAGAACTCAAAACTGTAGGGATATTCAATTCAAATGACCAAATAAACAGGAAGATGCTTCTTGAATAATTTCCATCTAAAGAACATGACTAAGAGAAATGTTTCCAGTGCAATGATCATTGTCCACCAATTCCAGCTATATGGCCTTTTGATTACGTCTAACATCTGGATTAATGTTCTGTACTGTTCCATCAACAACTGCTATTTACTTTTATGCCTCCTTGAACAAACTTGTTCAGTCGAATTACATTTGGACCAAAGCTAGTAATCTTACTGAATCAGCGTTTATCTGGGGAAGGCTCATCTCTGTTTGTCATTTGTTAGCTAATGTTTGCAGAGGATATTTAGAAAGATGAAAGATCTAAAAGGGTATACCTGAATTGTCGCACTATTATTTGTATCATTTTCTTGTAATATTTTCTCTTCCTATGCCAAAGCCCTACCAAACAAGTTCTCTACTAAAAACAACAAAAGCCTACATGCAAACATCTTGATTACAACTATGCAAAACACTATTTTTGGAAGAAACGTTGACAAGGTGGATTACAGATTTTACTACCACATTAATGATGCTTGAACAGAACTTCAGGAGTGTCAGGGAACTTATACAAGGCTGTCATTTTGCTTAAGTCGCCATTTTGTTTCTATTGATCACTTGTTTGTTTAGCAAAAGAGAGTAGTTTTCAAGATCGTGGACAGACAACTTTCAAATTTTTGCCAAAGTAACTGTCTCACCAGAACAAGGAAAATGAGAATTTGCCAATGTACGACTTTGTTAGTGCAAAATATTATGGTGGGTACATTTTCTAGCAGTTTACCGAGGTCCTTATTTTAGAAAATGCACATGCTGGTCTGCTATGTTTATCTTTTTTTTTGTGATTGTCTGCACTAACTAAAAATTGATATTCTTCTCTTATATCTTAATTGGCATTTTTGTTTGTTGTTTTAGTTTTTCATTATGTCAGGAGATGGAACCCAATCCAGTAGAGATGAACATGAACTTTATAGTGATCATGAAGCTAATGGGGATGAATCTAATAATGGGGATCCTTCTAGTGGTTATCAAGGAAGCACTTCTAATCGAATCGGTGATTATTTCATACCTTTATCTAATAATATATCAATATCTTTATCTAATAGTTCCTATGTTATATGTTTTATAATATGCTCTAATATTTGAAAATTTTCTTAGGTGCTCCAAAACTTATCCTTTTTGATGATTATGGACGACCTGTTGATATTGAATCAGAAAAATTTGCAACTACTGTTGGAAAGATAACAAAGACACATTGTCCACCTGCAATTGATTCTTGGAAAAAGGTTCCACAAAGTATGAAAGAAGACATATGGAGAGGTGTTAATGTGAGTAAATGTGAATTATAAAAAAATGTAAAATCTTTATGTATGTCTAACATATGAAGAAAATTGTCTTTGCAGAGTAGATATGTTGTGCCCAAAATTTATAAGGCTAAAGTTTTGCAAAAAGCTAATATTTCTTGGAAAAATTGGAAGTCTAACCTCCGAAAAATGTGTGATATGTATCCAACTGTTGCTGAGCGAAAAAGAAACAGGCCTATTAACATTGTGAAGAAAGAAGATTGGGAAGACTTTGTTGATTTCTGCTCTACTCCTGAAGACAGTATTCGTCGTGAAGTTGGTAAGGAAGCGAGAAAAAAAGTTAAGGTACTACATACAACCGGTAGGACTGGATGTGCGAGGGTCGCACACAACCTGGTAATACTTAAAATACATATTTCTTTATTTCCTTTTTTCTTTTTTCTCTTATTACATTTTATTGCAATATGATATTTTGTTTCTCTTTTGATATAGAAAAAAGAGAGTCCTACTGGTGAGGTCAATAGAAGCGTGTTATACGTGACCACACATATGCCCAAGAATACTAATTCTTCTACCAGCTCAAACGATTACGTTGTAAGAATAACTCTCTTTTAATTATAATAATAACTTTGTTGATTTAGAGTTTGATTAATCATATATATGCATCATTTTATATCATGTAGAAAAAAATTAGAAAGCTTGTAGAAGATGATCCGTACTTGGGACAAAATGATTTGGACAATGACCCTGTTGCAATGGTTTGTGAGATTTTTTTTAATAAATATTTTGTCTATGTCTTGTAGGAAAAAAAAATGAAAGCTTGTTGAAAATAATCCCCTTGCTATTAATATGTTGTTTAGGTACTTGGGCGTGATAGAAAGGGTTATGTTCGTGGCATGGGTGGAGGTGTTTCAAAGACAGAGATTCGTGCTTCAGCTGCAAGTAGAGAGACGGCTCGTCAATTAAAGAATAAAAATGAAGCTATGGAGACTGATCTAATCACACTCAAAGAAGAAATGGCTACAATCAAAGAAATGATAAAAAGTAACAATCCCAAAATAACACAACAGTCATCATCATCAGTTCATGGTACTTCTGAGGTATATATACTGATCTAAACTGCACTTTGATATTGGTATTTATTCACACTTATTTGAGTGATACACTGATACAATAGTTTTACTCTTGTTAATATTGTATATTTGTGTTTCAATGGTTGTAGGTGCCGGAACAATCCAACTTGCCAAAGACATGTTTTCTAAAGGACTTCAAAAGAAAACATGTTGCTTTTGGACACTTAAATTTGGATGCACCACCAAAGGAAGATGTTTATAGTATCATCATTGATGAAATCTTTGACCGCAATGCATATTTGTTTGAAGGGGATGGAAAGTTTGAAGATATTATGCTTGGTGATTTGATCAATTGGCCAAAAGAGTCTGTTCAATTTATTAGGATTTGAATATTAGCATTTGTATTCTGAAATACTATTCCTTTTTTAGTTTGGATGTTATGTGTGAGAACAATTGCAAGTATTTAGATACTACAAGAACAATGTATAATTAGTGATATTTAATGTCAATTGAGATTCTTAAATTAATTGGTGGTTGTGTTCATTTTGAATTTAATGTATTCATTTACAATTGTGATTCTTGAATGGTTTGTGATATATTCATTTGAATTAAATGTATTCATTGTCAATTGCTTGAATGAATATATTCATTTGCATTGAATCTTCGATTTACATTCAGATTCAATGTGCGTAATAGTTTACAGTAAAATATGTTTAATTAATTAAAAATAATTCTGGTGAATATTTTACAGAATTTCGACGGACATTGTCTGTCAAAAATAGGATGACAGGAGGAATGCTGTTAAGCGGGATTATTGACGGATGTAGTTCGTCATTTATTATACGACAGACGTAACCCGTCGTTTTCTCCACCTACTTCTCGTCGGTAGAAAACCGTCGTTTATAATAAACTACACTTTATTTTTGACGGACCATGTGACGGACCAAAACCGTCGAATTATGCATTTTTCGACGGTTTTAGTCCGTCGAGAAACACGAATTCAGACGTAGTGGGGCGTTGCCAATTAAGTGGCCAGCCAACTCTCGTTCTACTATTGTGTGATAGCCCTCAATTTCCAGCCACGAATTGTAGTAGCGGTGTATTGCTCGGTCCTCTCGCAGGTACTCTCCGGTTTGGGGAAAGGTTTCCGCGTTTCTTTCCCAACAGAGTGGTATCAGAGCCAGGTTCTGGAATTCAGAAGGAGTGTCAGTAGTTGACAGAGAAACCAGAGAGGAGAGATGGACGCGAAGTCGATGCGCATGGTGAATCTTAATGGCACAAACTATCATTATTGGCAGAGCAAGATGAAGGATTTGCTGTTTGTCAAGAAGCTGCACCTACCCGTGTTTGCATCCGAGAAGCCCAGTGATAAATCCGAGGAGGACTGGACATTCGAGCATATACAGGTGTGTGGGTACATACGGCAGTTTGTTGATGAGAACGTGTACAACCACGTTGCCAATATTGAGCACGCGAAGACGTTGTGGGATAAGCTGGAATCCTTGTATGCGAAGAAGACCAGGGTAAACAAATTGTTCCTGATCCGAACGATGATGGGTCTGCGATACAAGGATGGGGCGTCTATTTCGGACCACTTGAGTGAGTTCCAGGGCGTGGTTGACCAGCTATCTTCCATGGGAGTCAAGTTCGACGACGAAGTTCAGGGATTGTGGCTGCTGTGTACTTTGCCAGACTCGTGGGAGACCGTACGAGTATCTATGATCGCTTCTGCTCCAGAGGGCGTGGTTAGTCTGGAGTTTGCCAAGAGCGGGGTGCTGAATGAAGAGATGCGGAGACGTTCTCAGGGCACTTCATCTACATCCCATCACTCAGAGGCATTGGTTTCAGAGAGCTGCGGAAGGGGTAGCAGGGATCCAGGTGGTGGCAGAGACAAGAGCAGGGAGAAGTCCAAGGGTCGCTACGAGGACTCAGAGTGTTACCATTGTGGCAAGAAGGGCCACATCAAGCGGAATTATTTCGCTTGGAAGAGAGAGAAGAAGGGCGACAAGGGGAAGCAAGAAGAGAACACTACAGCGACGGCCTCGATGCATGGAGGCGATGTGATCGTCGTAGGTGATGAGGTCATTACAAACCTCGCCTGCGATGACAATTCTTGGCTGGTGGACTCAGGGGCTTCAGTACATGTATCTCACAATAGGGCACTATTTGCCACTTACACTACAGGCGACTGTAGAGTGTTGAAGATGGGCAACGGAGATGTGTCGAAGGCGGTTGCCGTTGGAGATGTGCATTTGAGAACGAAGATGGGTACGGTTCTTGTTCTCAAAGATGTTCGTCATGTCCCTGATATCCGTTTCAACCTGGTGTCGGTTGGAAGGTTGGATGACGAGGGATTCTTCAGTCTCTTCGGGAACAGTCAGTGGAAGCTTTCCAGGGGTTCGATGGTGATTGCCAGAGGAAGCAAGAAGTCCGGTCTCTACTATATGGAGGAGAGCGCACAGGGGGCACAGGAGGTGAACGCAGTCAGTGATGCGTCTACCGAGTTGTGGCACAGGCAGCTCGGCCATATCAGCGAGAAGGGGATGAGCTACTTGGTGAACAGGAAGGTGATTCCGGGGCTCAAGTCTACAAAGTTGGAGAAGTGCACGCACTGTTTAGCTGGGAAGCAAAATATGGTGTCTTTCCAAAGTCACCCAAGTTCAAGGAAGCCGGCGTTGCTCGAGTTGATTCACTCGGATGTCTGCAGTCCTATGAAGGTAAAATCTCTTGGTGGTGCTTCTTACTTTGTAACCTTTATTGATGACTGTTCCAGGAAGGTTTGGGTGTATGCCTTAAAGACCAAGGATCAGGTGCTGCCTACTTTCAAGGAGTTTCAGGCCTCTGTTGAAAGGGAGACGGGCAAGAAGTTGTTATGTGTTCGGTCCGACAATGGTGGCGAATACATCGGTCCCTTTGATACGTATTGCAGAGAGCAAGGGATACGATACCAGAAGACTCCGCCCAAGACACCTCAGCTCAATGGTGTAGCGGAGCGCATGAACAGGACACTGATGGAGAGGGTGCGGTGTTTGCTGTCAAAAGCAAACTTGCCGGGCAGTTACTGGGGTGAGGCTCTTCTCATAGCTGCTTATGTTATTAATTTGTCTCATAGTGCTCCTTTGCAGGGTAATGTGCCTGACAAAGCATGGTACGGCAAAGAGCCGTCATACAATCACCTGCGGGCGTTTGGTTGTAAGGCCTTCGTGCATGTACCGAAGGACGAGAGGACCAAACTTGAGCCGAAGACGAGGCGATGCATCTTTGTCGGCTACGGTCGGGATGAGTTTGGCTATAGACTCTACGAACCAGTGGAAGGAAAGCTCTACAGAAGCAGGGACGTGGTATTCGTCGAGGATCAGACCATGACCAACACTCAGGATTCCGAGACGCCTTCTGAGGCTGAGGAATTGCCTGAGTTAGAGTCATTTCGCTTCGAGCAGTTTCCAGAGGACATCGTAGAGGATCCAGTTATGGGGGAGCCAGTACATGGAGTAGCTCCCAACCTTGATCATCAGCTTGCTGATGGTGGTCAGGGTGTCCCTCAGGAGGATGAGCATGCCGGAGAGGCAGTTCCTGAAGGGGAGAAGGTTGTTGGTATACAGCCAGCACCAGTGGTTCCTTTGAGGAGGAGTGACAGGGATCGTCGACCATCTACGAGATACTCACCAGATGAGTATGTGCTATTGACTGACGGGGGAGAGCCCGAAAGCTTTGCAGAGGCTATGGAAGACGAACACAGGCAGGAGTGGATGGAGGCCATGCAGGAGGAGATGAGTTCCTTGCACACTAATTCCACTTATAAGCTGGTGCGGTTGCCAAAGGGCAAGAAGGCTTTGAAGAATCGATGTGTGTTTAGAGTGAAGCAGACGGATGATGCTACTCGCCCTCGATACAAAGCGAGGCTGGTAGTCAAAGGCTACGGTCAGCGGAAAGGCGTGGATTATGATAAGATCTTTTCGTCTGTCGTCAAGCATTCGTCTATTCGGGTGGTGCTAGCATTAGCAGCCAGTCTCGACTTGGAGGTCGAGCAGATGGACGTGAAGACGACATTCCTCCACGGTGATATTGAGGAGGAGTTGTACATGGAGCAGCCGGAGGGATTCTTTGAGAAGGATAAGTCACATTTGGTCTGCCGGTTGAGGAAGAGCTTGTATGGTCTGAAGCAGGCTCCGAGGCAGTGGTACAGGAAGTTCGAGTCGTTTATGGGGGAGCATGGTTATGCACGGACGACGTCGAACCATTGTGCATTTGTGAGGTATTTTGTCGATGATGATTTTATTATTTTATTGCTCTATGTAGATGATGTGCTATTAGTGGGTCGGAATGCCACTAGGATAGCGGAGCTGAAGCGCCAACTGGGCACGGCCTTCTCTATGAAGGATTTGGGCGCAGCGAAGACTATTCTTGGGATGGTGATCAGCCGAGAGAGAGAGTCCAAGTTGCTACATTTGTCCCAAAAGAAGTACATTCACCGGGTACTTCAGCGTTTCGGGATGGACGGGTAGAAGAAAGTGAGTTGTCCCCTTGCGGCTCACTTTAAGCTCACTGAGGAGCAGTGTCCATCTATCGAGGACGAAAAGGAAAATATGGAGCGGGTTCCATATGCCTCAGCTGTGGGAAGTCTTATGTATGCCATGGTGTGTACGAGGCCAGATAGTGCTCATGCAGTTGGTACGGTTAGCAGGTATCTTTCAAATCCTGGAAGGGTACATTGGAGTGCGGTCAAGTGGATTCTACGATATCTTCAGGGCACTGCTGGTTGGAGACTTTCCTTTGGTGGTGACGAGCCAAAGCTGGTTGGGTATACCGACGCTGATATGGCTGGAGATGTAGACACAAGGCGATCGACTTCGGGCTACGTGATGATGTTTGCCGGAGGAGCGGTATCGTGGCAGTCGCGGTTACAGAAGTGTGTTGCTTTGTCGACGACAGAGGCGGAATACATTGCGGCGACGGAGGCTTGCAAAGAGTTGTTGTGGAGGAAGAAGCTGCTGCTGCAGGAAATGGGACTGAAGCAAGAGCAGTATACTTTGCTTTACGACAGTCAAAGTGTTATTCACCATGTGAAGAATCAGACGTTTCATAGCCGGTCCAAACACATCGAGACTCGGTATCATTGGATACGGGATATGGTTGAGAAGAAGGACGCGAAGCTTGAGAAGGTTTATACAGATGACAACGGAGCTGATATGTTCACGAAGATTCTACCAAGGAGGAAGTTTGAGTGCTGCAGGCAGATCGTCGGGATGACGATATCCTCCCCATAGTTGTGAAGGGGGAGATTTGTTGGAGTGGGTGGGGTTCCAAACCTATGTGGAGAAGATCCCGGAGTGCGACGAGCGCCGTCCGATGTCGGAGAAGCTCGGGAAGTAGACGACGCGGAGTTGCTGCTGCTGCTGCCAACACAAAGGGGGGGTTCTGGACTGGGGCTGCCGAGTTCGGGCCGAACTCGGTCCCAGGGCGAGTTCGGGCCAAACTCGGTCTGGCCACTCCAGAATGTTGCTGGTAGGTTCTGGTTGCCCGACACAGAGTTCTGGCCGAACTCTGTGTCGTCGGGGCTGAGCGGATTTTTAGGGTGATTTCTCACCGTTGGATCATATCTAATGGTCCAGATTTTGCTGCGGATTAGGGGAGTTAATATTTGGTTATTCCTAACCCTATTCATCGTAGAACATTAAGAAGAAAAGAGAGAGAAGGAGGCAAGAGTGCCATTGCAACTTTGGAAGAGAAGACGGAGGATTGAATGTCGTTTTTCGAAGGAGATCGCGTTCGGATAATCTCTACTCGTCGTTCTCGCTCTTCGTAGCCTTGTAATCATTGTTCTTACTTCTGAGTATTGTGGGGATCCGATTTGGATCGGGAGGAGTTTGTAGAGGGTGTAATTCTTCTATTCCATTAGTGGAGGCTTCTCAGGGTTGGACTCCGATCGTCCCGTGGTTTTTCCCGTAAGGGTTTTTCACGTCAAAAATTATCTGTGTCTGCGTGGATTGTTTTGTGTGGTTGTTTTTGGGTTCGTGCGTTGTATTGCTCGGTCCTCTCGCAGGTACTCTCCGGTTTGGGGAAAGATTTCCGCGTTTCTTTCCCAACAGAAAGGCCGTCTCTTAGCTCCTATGGTTGCCTCCAATTTGATAAGGATGGGGGCGTGATCACTTGTACCACTGTGCAAGCCTTCTGAGGAAACATGTCCAGCCATCTGTTGTTGCAAATGGCGCGATCAAGTTGGCAGGCGACCCTACTCGTCGTAGATCGGTTGTTCCAGGACCAAACGTGTCTCATTTTGTTGACACATCTCATGCCGGAGCCCAGAAGGCAGTTTTGAAAGTCTGCCAGTACCGAGTCTGGCACTGTCCGGCCTCCAATTTTTTCTGCGGTGGTGAGGATGGCATTGAAGTCGCCACAAAGTAGAAGCGGGGTGCTGTCTCCTATCTCCGCCGCTACATGTATGATATCTCGCCATAGTTGGAATCTTCGACGCCTATCATTATGTCCATATACCGCTCTCAGGGAAATTTTCAACCCTCCTTTGTTAGTGAAATCAACGACAATTAATTGATCAGTTAGATGTCTTACCTGCCCAGTCCGGACCCTCTTGTCCCAGAGGATCCATATGCGGGCCATCTCGCTATGTTGTAGATTATGTGTGGCCTTCCAGGTGTACGGGGTGCGCTGCCTTAATCTTACTTCCGTCTTGATCTTGCTCTCGAGTATAGAGATAATCGAGGACTTGTTGCTCCAAACCCACTATCCAGATTGATCATTTGGGTATCAGGCTTCTATTATGGCATTCTCATTATGTATTACTGTCTTGTGTCTTTGCTCAGGTTCCGCTTTCTTCCCTAATAATGTAGTTACTTGCATATTGCAACTCTGTTCTTTGGCATGTTCTGGAAGGGGGGCCGTGGACTTTCGACGGTTGACTCATTGTACTCAAGAGACGGAAGCCAGAAGCGAGTTTCGAAAAAGATCGCCTATCAACGGTCCCTATCTGGATACGGTTCCCTTGGCTTTCGCCTCAGCTGTGGAGCAACCCTTCAATCATGAAACTGGCGAGTATGGTCGGAAAACCCATACGAACTGACATCCCCATAGCCCCTAAACAAAGGTTATCCTATGCACGTGTCTTTGTGGAGACAGAAGCAGTGGGAGTATTACTCCCGTAAAATTGATCTTGTGTTACCAAACGGAGAATAGATTTCCAAGAATGTTGATTATGAATGGGTGTCCCCCTCATGCTCGAATTGCCAATGTTTTGGCCATACGACGACTCAATGTTCAGACCCTGTGGCAGAAAACAAAGATGAGGATGCTCTAGAAAATCAAGTAGACGGCGAAGGAAGCAAAGAGGGAGATTCGCAGCCGAACCCATATATATATATATATATATATATATATATATATATATATATATATATATATATATATATATATATATATATATATATATATATATATATCTTGGTGATTAATTAGTTTCACAGGGGAAGAATCTCTTATACCATGGAGACTGCTTGATCTCGTTGCCACCATTCAATCTGAAAAGAAGAAGGAAGATTATAACCCATGCTTTCATCCGTAGAGAAGGAAACGCAATTGCACACACACTAAGCTACTTTCTCTTTGGCTAATTCTTATGAATGTAATGTTGCTACTCCACCGAGCTGTATTCTCACCCAAGTTGAGAAAGAAGCTTGAGTATTTGGCTCCCACCACAATAGCAAGTAGGGGTGAGCGTCGGTATAATCGGTCGGTATTTGATCGATTTTTTCGATAACTTTTAAAATCGGTATTTGAAAAATCAATACAAATATCGTACCATTTAGAATCGGTTTTTCGGTTTCGGTTAAATCGGTATTCGGTCGGTTTTTGTTCGGTATCGATATTTTACCAATTAATATTTGATTAATTAACACACTTAATATTGTAGAACCTCTTAACCTATAATATATATTTTTTTACTTTTTTGGAAGCATTAATTTTAAAGCCAAGCCTCTACCAACCAAACAATTAATCAAAATTATTAGAACAATATGTAATAAGTCGCAAACACCTAAAAATGAGCTTAAAATATCAAACGCGGTCACTAAGTTTAATCTTTAGTATAAGAAGTAACCAAAATTCACTTCAAAATTCTATGAGAACACAAAAACATAAGCTCAAAAGATCAAAAACTCAATTCTTAGCATTCTTAACATAAATTCAAGTCCACTAAAATCCATTCCAAGTTCTAGGAAACCAACCAAAACAAAGATAAAAATAAAAATGAGTAGTATAAAATTAATCATGAACAACATTAAAAAATGTGTGTGTGTGTGTGTGAATCGGTTCGGTCCGATATTTTCGGTATGGTATTACACTCAAACTGTTACCATTACCATTATACTGTAATTTAGTCGGTTCGGCAATTCGGTATCGGTACATAATTTCAGTTCGGTTTTTCGGAATATTTTTAATCGGTATTCGGTCGATTTTTCGGTATCAGTCGGTATTTGGTCACCCCTAATAGCAAGCAATAATAAAGAGCCTTTCAATCAAAAAAAAAAAAAAAAAACAAATAATACTAGTTGAAAAATACTTTATCGCTATATTGATTAATTTGTCAATAAAAAAAATACTTTTCACTATATCTAGATAATTAATCAGCTAGAGCTAACCTTCAAGTTTGGACCGAACTGGATCTTAAGTCGGGTCGGACCGGTCATGGGATTTGAGCTGGACGGACCTCTCTTATTAGTTCGAAATTTGAGATCCAACATGTCGATCGGACTAGTCCCCATCCACGATTAATTTTTCGGATCGAACTCCTGCAGGAGTAGTCCAGTCTGGCCCAATTGCCATGTCTAATCGCCACACATTGACGAGGCGAGTCAACCGAAAGAACCAAGAGGATCTCACATGCTCGAGGTGGAGAATCTTCTACTCATGAGACTACACACATATCGGATTAAATATATTCTATTCAGGGAGAGAGTGATGAATTTTTTTAAATAAAGAAGTAGAAGACATACACAAATGGTTGATCTAAATATTTTTTTTGAATATAAATATAAATATAATCATTTAAGTGACAGTTATTTCTTTAATTTTCCAATCAACAACAAGTCTCTATTTGTTCATATTGATCTTCTTCCAAAATGTGTGTCATGCTCGTACAATTTAATGGTCAAGCTAGTGTTCACTACGTGGGTCGTTTGGTTCTAGCACTTGGAGACATTAGACTACTTCTCCTTCTATGTACGTTATAAAATAATTTTTCTGATATTATTAAAAAAACTTTTAAATACTTGAATATATGAATAGAAATTTATTATATATATGTTTTTCAAAAATATATTTATGTTCTAATTAGAATTTGTTATAGATTTGTTTATATTAAAATTATAATTTGTTATAGATATATATGAAAAAAAGATAAGATTTTCGGTTAAGCGGGGAGAGAGAGAGAGAGAGAGAGTTTTTCAACTTAATACCCTCAACTTTGATAGGCATCAAATTGATACTCTAATTTCTAAAATGACAAAATTATCCATCATCTCTCCCCCCTCGCTCCACTAGCTGCTACCTCCCCGCCGTACCCCTCCTCCGGGGCTGAACCACCCTCGAGCCCCACCCCCCTCCCCCTCCCCCCCCCCCCCCTCCCCCCCCCCCCCTCCCCCTCTTCGCGCCATGACTGCACCACCCCCGACATCGCCACGCCCTTAACCCGCCCCCACCACTCCGCGGGGGTTAGGGGTGCAACGCGACGGGGTGGGGGGCGGGGGCACGGGTTGGTGCAGCCACGATGCGGAGAAGTGGTCGTGGGGCACGAGGGTGGCACGGGGTGGGGGACCGCGGGGGTAGTGACAGTCGGTGGGGGGAGGGAGGGTGAGAGGAGGGGGGTAATTTAGTCATTTTTTAAAATTTAATTAGGATATCAAGTTGATAACTATTAAAGTTGAGGGTATCAAGTTGAAAAACTCGAATAATTAAGAGTATCAAGTTGTAATTTAGCCTTAATTTTAAAATTATTATCTTCCGTAATTATTATTATTATTTTTTGATGGAGGATTTATAAACGGCTTCAACGGTTCAATTTTGAATAGTTTTCAAGCCACATTATCTTCTACTAAGCGGTTTGGAAACGGCTTAAATGTGAACCGTCTAAGTCGTATGTGCATCATCATCCATTTAAATAAATTTAAATAATAACTAAATAACTACCTAAATACTCTATTAATTATTAAAAAATTAACTAAGTATTTAATTATCTAATATGATTTCTTGATAACTAAATAATTTTATCCGTTTGGTTCACTGTAATGTAATCGTAATCACAATGTAATCAAATAATTTTTTTTTTATTTGATTACATTACGATTACGATTACGATTGCATTACAGTGCACCAAACGAGGCTATTTGAGTGGTTAATATGGGAGGCATTTTTCTTGGATGCTTGAGTTTAATTCTAGAAATGGAAATTTTATATTTAATTTTTTTAATATTTTTTGCACGCACAGTGCACGTGCACATGACTATTATTAGTAGAGATTTGTGGATGTGATGTTTTCTTGATGACTTTTTATTCATTTAAATTTATTTTCATTTACTACTATTGTTTTGTAGGTCTCCCTAATTTTATCTTGGGGGAAAAAAAATTCAAAATGGCAAAGTTCAAAATTTTATTTAACAAAATAGTACATTTGAGATTTTATTTAGCAATATAATGCACTTAAGTATCACGTTATCATTTTTATTTTGCTTAAACATTTTTATAAGGGATTTTTTTTTTTTTACTTTCATCTCAATTAAAATGAAGAGAAAATTTGATTAGCACCCCACTTTTTTTTTTATCCATATTCAATGTGCATCCCATTGTTTTACCATAAAGCACGAACCCTCCCACTTTTGACGAAATTCGTCCATAGCTGACGGTCAACCTCTTTGACCGACAATTTTTGACAAAAATATTTCTATCTTCTCTCTCCCCAAAACCAAACCCAAACCCTAATCCCTAATCCTCCTCCCACAACGGCCCCGCCCCCACCGCCACTGCACTGCCATTGCTCCTCCTCCCACCGTCGCTCCCACCGCCACTTCGCTACCCCTGCCGCTGCCACGCTCTCTGTTGGTGCGGGAAAGAAGACGGGGAGGGGGGCAGAGCGGGGACGCGGGGGCGCGGTTGCGGGAGCGGGGGCGCGGGAACGGGGGCGCGGGAGCGGAGACGGGGGCGCCAGAGCGGAGGCGCGTGAGCGGTGGTGGTGATGGTGATGGTGAAGTAGGGATTAAGAATTAGGGTTTGGGTTTGAGGAGGGAGAAGTCGAGGGTATTTTCGTCCAAAAATGTCGGTCGATGGGGTTGACCGTCATCTATGGACCGTTTCTGTCCAAAGTGGGTGGGGGAATTCGTGCTTTATGGTAAAGCAGTGGGGTGCACATTTACTATATATAGGTAAAAAAAAAGTGGGATGCTAGTCAAATTTTCTCTAAAATGAATTTGTACTTACATCTCACTTTTTGTTTTATTAGACTTACATTCCACTTTTTGTCACCAATAATATTTGTTTTGTCACGAAAGATATTTTTTATGACAAAAAGTGAAATATAAGTTTAATAAAATTAAAAAGTGGAATGTAAATACAAATTATATTAATAAGTGAGATGAAAGTATAAAAAAAAAAAAAACCTTTTTATAATGAACCAAAATGCCAAAACAAACCGGATATTTTTTTATTCTACAAAACAAAAGGATACTCATTCTCTCTTACAAATCCCATTGCTCTTGGATAAACATCCATCAAGGACGCACACTGGTTTCATATTTTTTGTGTTTTTATAAATAATTTTCTTAAGGTCCAAAAATAGACTTTAAACTTGGATATGTTTTTTTTTAATTTCTTAAAGTCTTAAAATACTTCAACTTGCATATAGGCTAACGTAGACTAATTCTAATTATAGAGAATGTGCTCCTAACTCCACTTTAAATGTTCAACACAATATGTCTCAAACTAATACCACATGTAGGAAACACGGTGTGACATGAACATGTGTTGATCTATGAGATGATATTGGACTGAGCTCATATGCCTAAAAAAATCATTTGTTAAGACATAGGCCAATCCCAATTATAGAATTTGACACAATCTGTCTCGAATTGTTACCACATGTAAGGTGTCACGTCCCGAATCGTCGAATCGGTCGCCATCGCCTTGACTCGATATAAATCGATCCCCACGGGTCGGGACGTGATGTCGTGCAAGTCTGAATGGACTTGCACAAGGCTAGGATGTGTAATTGGAAAATCCTTTTGACTCGACGCGTTGAAATTAAACAGTGCAGAGAGTTAAAAACATAGCATAGGAAGAAACTTAGCTTTTCATTCATAAACTTGCAAAATATGTGCAAGGTCATTTTTACATTTCATATGCCGTTGCGGCTACATCTTTGAAACACAAAAGAAAAACTATCGACAAGCTCGCCTTGAAATAATCCTCGGCGTTCCATACATTCATGCCCCTTTATACATTTGAACAAAAGCCTTCGGTCTGAATTGGGCATCAAAATACTTCAAAATAGGAGAGATTCGTGCCGCCTCCCGTTCTTCAGCTCCAGCTTAGTCTCGAGCTCCCGCAGCACGCTCGTTACCTGGGGAGTTGGGGGTTAGCACACTTGCTAGTGGATGGGACGAACCCACTCGTCTAAACCGACACTGCTTATTAAGGATTCAGGCATACGAAGTGATCTTTCTATTTAGAACTATATGAGTTGCAGTTCATATCGAAGGCACATTTTTAAACGATAACACATAACCAATTTAAAGGCATTCTTACCACGACCGTGCTCCTTTCCTGCACAAAATATATGTGATACTTACCACCTGCACAAGACAATAGGTGAGCATGCAGTCTATCCTATATGCGGTCATTGGTGATATCGACACCATGAAGGATGATTACGTAGCCTTGCGACGCGCCCTCCAGTCCAGGTAGCGAGCCTAACTGGAGGTCTCGCAATGCCTCGCGCCGAAGCACGATTTTTATAATTTCCTCCTAGGCCGATTCGGTCCCAGGGCCCCGGGTACCGTCTCGAGGAAAGCTCACCTTGTACACAAGTCGTCCTTGACCATACGAATGTATGAACAGTTTAATATGTATGAAGTAAATTGCATAGCGTAACCATTATTAATTCACATAATCATTCCTACTCGCGCAAGGGTCCTTTCCCCCGAAATCGTACGTTCTGATTTAGTATCTCGTAGGCACCAAATTCTCCGAGGCATGATGTACCGCCACCAAGGTTTTCATAGTTGTGTTTTGCATGGCATGAAATATATTCTATCTCTTTCTTAGAACTTTATCTTTTCTCTACTTAGTGTGAACTTATCGATTCAGAGTTAACTTTTCTAGGTTGATATATTATCCCGAGCTCCTGATCTTAGTGGCAAGCATACATCCCGTTAGCATCATCAATTTGAACGTTGAACTTTAAGAATTTAGTTGGCGGGAAGGAGTAGAAAAGAAGGGGCCGAAGAACCACCCACCTAAGGAGATTGTGCCGAGAGTAGGAGAACGCTTCACGACGGTCAAGCGTCAGTTACACGAACTCCTGCAATGGCACGAGCATCGAATTAGAACCCTTCCTTCAATCCTTCCTTCGAAATTCCCAAAGACGTATTCAGAAATCGACGCGAAAACACATTATCAAATCCACGCAACAAATCGTTCAGAAAGCCAAGAAAACCAATAAAACCAACGACAGACGGGTTGCGTCGCTCCCTTTAGAGTTCCTTCGCCAAGACGCCGCCTACCGCATCTAGGACTTATTCCAACAGTAGTCGATCCATTAGTTGGAACGGTACTCATATCACTCGTCCAAATCGATTTTATTGATGCCATGGTTTTTGTATACCAAACTCGTCGTCGAGTCAGACTAGCCATCTATGTTCCCGACCATGTCTGACTTGGCACGAGCCTATTACATAGGGCTTCGCCCCAACGGGAGCGGGGCACTACATAAGGTATATGGGACCCTAACCAATGTTGCATCACCTCGAACAATGTCTCCTATCAACTGATAATATTATCGCACTTCTCTTTCTTCATGGACATACTGCAACAACTTGTTACCCTTAGAACTCAACCCCTTGTTGAAAACCACATCCTGCAAAATCTAACGCGCCAACGTTATAAAATTCTTGTGCATATTCAGTACATATTGTAGCCCACCAAATCTGGGCACCTTGCCATCATACATCTTAATATCTATTATCCCTTCTCCGACAATCTCATAAACTGTCATCACCCAAGCGAACAACACCATGTTAGAAATTAATGTACCCTGTCGATTCATGAGATGAAGAACATAATAAAATTGCGGAAGCGTACCTGAATCCATTGCTATACTTGATGGATCTTGAAGCGAACGTCTCTTTATTGGAGTTTGATCTTCCAATCCGCTACAGCCCTTAATAACAAAGATGAAATCTTTGTTTCTCCCTTTGTTGATGGGGATACAGAAGAGAATAAAGAAACCCTCTCTTTGGTGGCCATATGAGTTGGGGACCATAACCCTAATGAATACACATATTTATATATGTGTTGATATTTCTAATTTGGCCACTCATCAAATTAGAATTATCTCCGGTATCTACACATTAATTCCATGACAATTATACACTTAAGCCAATTTCCAAATAGACCACTTTAATTTGGCTTAATTATTTAGATAGCCCAAACACAATTAATTTACATGTGTGGCCCCTTAATTATTGAATAATTCCAACAATCTCCCACTGGGCCACATATGTAACCTTATAATTGTGTTAACCTTAGTGAGCTCATAAATTGCTATCTTAATTCTTAGGGTATATCCGGACAATCTCGTCCATTAACCATATCAACATAGGATCAAAGCGGCATTCGTCACATATAACGTAACTAAACCATCAATGGTCACATATACCAATATAACTAAATGACATAGATCAATCATGGATGCGTAGCATGGAAATTACACGCAATGTGATCAATATATGTCTATTTCCAACTAGTCCTCCTTAACTTTAGTGAGATTAATACTTTAACATAATGAAAACAGAATGAACTGAATTTCCATATATCTGATCAGATAAATATCCAAAAATACTTTAATACATAAATGTGTCCAAAACCAAATAGCACCCAAATACATAAAATACAAACTCCCACTAAACTGACATATCATCAAATGAGATAACACCCGTATAAGCAGTGTGCTCATGAAAGACCTTGGATGGTAACCCTTTTGTGAGCGGATCCGCTAACATGGAGTTTGTCCCAATGTGCTCTATGGACACTTCACCATTCTGAATTCTCTTCTTCACAACTCGGAACTTTATGTCAATATGCTTTCACTTATACGAGCTCTTGTTGTTATTAGAATATAGTACTGCTGATTTATTGTCACAATATAACTTAAGTGGTCTTTTAATACCCTCCAGAATACGCAGCCCAGTGACAAAATTTTGCAACCATATTCCATGATTAGATGCCTCAAAACATGCTATAAACTCTGTTGCCATAGTGGACGAAGCTATGAGTGTTTGTTTGACACTCTTCCAAGATATAGCTCCTCCAGCTAACATGTAAACATAACCAGACGTGGATCTCCTGCTGTCTTGGCATCCAGCAAAATCGGAGTCGGAATACCCTATGATCTCCAGCTGATCCGATCTCCTATAAGTGAGCATGTAATCCTTTGTTCTCTGTAAGTATCTCATGACCCGTTTGGTTGCTTTCCAATGATCCATCCCAGGGTTACTTAAATATCTGCCTAGAATTCCAACTATGTACGCAATATCCGGACGCGTACATACCTGAACATACATTAGACTTACCACAGCTGATGAATAGGGGATCAATTGTATTTCCTTAATTTCAAGGCTATTTTTAGGGCACTGATTGAGACTGAACTTGTCTCCTTTAGCGACTGGGGTGTCACCTGGTTTGCATTCTTGCATGCCAAATCTTTTAAGCACTTTATCGATAGCTCTTTTGTGATAATCCAAGAATACCTCGAGAACGATCTCGATGTATTTGAATTCCTAATACAAAAGAGGCGTCACCAAGATTTTCCATCTCAAAGTTATTTGATAGAAATTTCTTAGTGTCATGCAATATGCCTATATCATTTGTGGCAAGCAGTATGTCATCAACATACAAAACCAAATTTTTTTTTACTCCCACTGAATTTATGATACACACAATCTTCAACAACGTTAACCTCAAAACCAAACGAGGTAACAACTTGTGAAACCCAGATTTAGGTTTTGTAATGTGAACTAATATTAATATTATAATATTGTTACAATTATTATTATTATGCTTTATGAGCTTTAAAATTTATTTCAAAATTCAATAAAGGCTTTTGTTTGCTGACCAGACCCGAGCCCGGACCCGATTCCCGAACCCAGACCCAGTCCAAGTCCTATTCCTTGAAATCTAATTGGTCTTTTAAAAAAAAAATTCCTCTTGAGCTGGTCCACGTTGGACTAGCACCCCATTCTCTCATTCCCTATTTTCTCCCCAGCAACTCACGTTCACCCACACACAACTCCTCCAACTTCTCCTCCTTTCACTCCCACCTCTCCTTAATAACCCACCTGGAGCAGGAACCCACTCCTCACTCTTTCATTTCCCTCTTACTCATAAACCCATCTCCTCCACTCTACCCCAAATTTCCCTTCACTAAAAACCCCCTCCTCTCCAGAGCTAACACCCGAGTTCCAGAGCTCCGAGCCCTCTCGGCCAACACCGCGCGCCCCGACCCCTTCCCCGCACCCTGCTTGTCGAGCCCCTAGCTCTGGCCCCCCGTCGGCGCACCTCCCGGCCTCCCGCGCGACCTCCGGCCTCCCGCCGGCGCCCCCAGCGCCCCTTCGTCCGTCCCCGCAGCGCCTCCCCACGCTCCCGCGGCGCCTCCAGCGCCGAGCTTCGCCGAGCCCGGCGACCCCCCTGTCCGGCCCGCTCCCCTCCAGCACCCGACCCCGATCTCCTCGCCAGCTGCGCCGCGGCTGTGCCCTAGCTCCGGCGTGATTTTCTCGCGAGCTTCCCGTACTCTCTCTGTTCAAGAACTGCTTTCCCTCGGGCTTTCTCTGTCCAGAGCCGATTTTCCCAGATTTTCGTGATTTTCATTCCCGATCAGAAGCTGTTCCTATTTCGGGCGTTGTCCCGAGACTTGTTACGTTGCGGCGCGAATTTCTTTTCTAAATTTTGCATCTGAGAGCTCTAGCCGAGCAACCCAAGGTATAACCCCTGTCCCGTCCCATTTTCATTCTGTCTGTGATGAGATTGGTCCCTGATTCCCTTCCGGGAATTCGGTTTTTAGCGACGTCGTAGTTTCGGAACCTTCAGAAAAGTTCTGTTGGTTGTTTTGCTTTTCCGAAACTTTTCGGAAAATGGATTTCTAAATATTTTGGGTTTTCGGATTTTTTTTCGGTAGCGTGCTGTGATGTTTTGGTTGGATTTGGACTTCCGAATTCGTTTCGGGTCGTCCCGAATTAATATTTGGAACGTTGGTGGTTATTTATATATATATATATATTTTTTGGGATTCCCTGGTTTGGGATTTGCAGGAAAATATTGACATATTTTCCATTTTTGGGTTGACCAAAAATAGAGGAAATGCTGCCGGATTTTTTCGTAAATTTAATTTAATTTTAAAATGATTTTTAAAATGGTTTTTGGAAAATAATTAATATTTTGAATTTTTGGGCGACGACCGTATCGGTCAATGGGCCCCGGCTAAGTGCAAACGAAACCGGCTTCGCCCGAACGTTGAGGTATTAGCCTAGTTGACGATTGGACCATATATGAGACTCATCAAATATTTATATTTAACTTATTTTATTATTACTATTCATAATTAATTATAGGAAGTTTTAAAACTAACGACCATTTTGTCTTATTTCAATTTATGTAAATAAATTGTAATGGACATAAGCCCAGCTGGTTGTTGGTTCTGTGGCTTGTAAATTGGTAGTGTAGGATTTTGGTTATTTGCTGATTTTGCGAGTTTTTATATCAAACGCGTAAATCTAATAATAGTTATTTTCATATAAAAAAATAATAAAGTTTTCTCACATAAAATCTACAAGTTTAATATTTAACAACGATCATGTATTTCTCATTAAAATAAAAAATTTAGTTTTATATGTATAATTATGAAAATACAAGTTTTAATCAAATTAAATTGGTATCGACGAGTTTTCCAAAATACAAAGTTTAAACGATCTTTTTCTCGTTATAAATTCAACGCACCAATAATCGTATTTTTGTTCGTGTTTATTAATAAAGAATTAAAATGGATTAGGACACAATTAGAGATTTCAACTAGCGTAGCTAGATTGGTAACCCTGGTTTCTGAGTCAAATTTCTCGAATATAGGAATTCGAGAACGATCCTAAATTCCCATCTCGAAGTCTTCATCCTCTCCAGTCCAGTCTATTTTGAGGCAAGTATAGTTTGTGTTAGTTTACAGTTATTTTAATAATCGTTTTACTGCAAGTTTAAACCACGATGCAAACACGAAACTCTCCCTGAGAGTACTGACTGCAACTACTGTAACTGATTGGGGACTGGAGGAATAGTGTAATGTTTATGACCACATCCAACTGATAACTTAGAACTGTATTAGCTTACCCCTCATACACACGGGGATAAGCCGCATCGTATCAATAGGATACAACTGTACAACCCAAGCCGGTCATATTCATTGCCTATTCAAATCACACTGTTTTACTGTTAGAAAACTGTTCATTTCTAAACTGTTTAAAAGTGCATGATTATATTATTTATTTTAACTGTTTAAATTAGCATGAATTGTACTTTGCTCCCTCCTGACTGGAGATACATTTTTAGGGGACATTGAGGATGCTGAGCTGTTATACAGCAGTTACTATGACCCTGTTCTGTACCCTGTAGTGCTGCCAGAGTCCCCATTGGAGGACGTTGGGACTGAGGCCGATGAGCCGACTGATTAGCTAGCTTTTCCTTTCCAGCTTTGTTGTCTATTTGAAACTATGTTATTTGAATTCAGTTATTTATTTCAGTACATTTAAATTCCAGTTGTATTTGATTTCAAAGTTTAATAAAGTTTCATTTCCCGAATTTGAGTTGTGACAAATATAGATGTTGTTGTTATGGTTACCTGCTAATGGAACAGCTTACTGCCGCCGTCTCAACAACGGTGCAGGCTGGGCATGATCCGGTTCGACCCAATTAGTTGGGATCGGGTCGTGACATATTTTTAGTGGTGGCCCATGCAGGTCCAAACAACAACTTAGGAAAACATACCTAGAAACAACTAGAACACTAGAACATTGATTTGTCACAACATAGGTCCGAATTTTATATAAATAAATATTTTTGTTTGATTATAGACTGGTAGGATACCTTGCTTATGTTTGCCCCCTAAACCTTCCAGATTATGACCAAGGAAAAGACCACCCCTGCTGGCGATGAGGTGTCATCATCTGAACACACCCCATCTCCCCCAGCACGTCCAGACCCTTCACCGTTGCAGCTGACCGACCGTCCCAATCAATCTCCAGCACTCCGCGGCGCTTACGCCACTACGTCTCAAGCGGCGAACCCTACACTTCCCCAGGCTGAGCCGCAGATCCCTGCGGTAGTGTCCGCACCAGCTGCACCACCAGTGCCCGTGGACCCCACTGATCTAGTGGGTATGCTACGAGGAGTGCTTGAAGCACAGAGAGCTCAAGCAGAAGCTCACCGAGAACAGACTGCAGCCCAAGCTGAAGCCCATCGCGAGCAGACCGCGATCATGAGAGAAGGCATGGAGAATGCCCATAATGTGGCTATGGCTGCCCTCGAAAGAGGAGGAACCACTTCATCGGAGCCACGACCTGCCAAGGTAAGCATAATTCAGGAGTTAAGATTTATATCCTTAAGGCCATTCTTTTGATTAGAGGCGTGTTATTACATGAAGGTCGGAGATATAGAGAGCTTTAAGAAGCAAGGCCCTCGACCTTTCAAAGGAACCGAGGGTATCATCTACGCCGATGAATGGCTAGACAGCATGGAGCGTCTCTTGAGCGTCGCTCGACTCCCAGAGGACCTCAAGACCGAAGCAGTAGGACTCCAGCTACAGGATGTGGCGAGCATCTGGTATCGGAATGAACCCCGACTCCAGGACAAGCATCTCGACTGGGACACCTTCAAGAGGCTGTTCCGCAGGAAGTTCTTTCCAACATCGGAGATGCGGGAGATGGAAAGGCAATTCCAGGACCTGAAGCAAGGGAACATGACGGTCAGCGAATATGCGGCAGAGTTCGGCCGACTTAGCCGCTTTGCCCAGAACCTGGTTGCTGACCCCAAGGATCGTGCCGAACGATTCAGGTATGGATTAAGAGAAGAGATTCACACCCCTGTGATCGCAGGTGGCGCCAAGACATACGAGAGGATCCTGATACGAGCTCAGGATGTGGAGAAGAGCCAGCCTTCTCGATCCAAGAGGGAGTATCCTGGAACTAGCAACTTCCAGGGTAACCAGAAGAGGCCCAACAACAACAACAACAGGCCTTCGCACCACCAGCAATAGCACCATCAGGCAAGGACAAATGACAGAGCGCCTCAGAAGCAGATCCCTGTCTGTGATTTTTGTAAGAGGCCAGGACATCAGTCGAACATATGCAGGAAGAAGCTAGGACACTGCCTAGTCTGTGGGTCTGCCACCCACCAAGTGAGGGACTGTCCCTCGTCAGTCCACCGAACCGGAGCAACTCAACAAAGAGCTCCCCTACCCACTCAGCAACAACGGTTCGGACAACACTAGCAGAAGACCGGGCGAGCTTTTGCCCTAGCAGCTGATGAGCAGGAACCAGAGCAGGAACCCACCGCTGATGTCATCACAGGTTCCATTTATGTGTTTTCACATCCTGCTCTAGCATTATTTGATTCGGGTGCATCACATAGTTTCATATCATCAGAGTTTATTTCTGTACACCACCTAGATACGGGACTTAGCAAGGTGATTAGTAGAGTTATGACTGGTGGTGGTCCCATACCCATCACTGAGACTTGTAACTGTCCCATAACTATCTCAGGCCATCAATTCTTAACACCCTTACTAGTGATGCCCCTGCCCAATTATGATGTAGTCCTAGGGATGGACTGGTTAAGTGAACAGCATGCGCTGATAGATTGTCACCGAGGATGTGTAATCTTCAGCCCACCAGGAGAACCGGAGTTTAAAATCTCTCGAGCTCCGGAAGACATGAAAAGTGTTACTTACTCCTCAATCACCGAAGAACCCGGGCCTCCTCACCCTATCATAGCGAAATTCATGGACGTCTTTCCAGATAGTCTTCCAGGATTGCCGTCGGATCGAGGTGTGGAATTCACCATCGATCTAGTACCCGGCTCTTCCCCTATTTCTCGGGGATGCTACAGAGTCAATCCCAAGGAGGCAAAGGAGATGAAGGACCAAATCGACGAGCTGAAGGCACAAGGATTTATCAGAGACGAGGCTTCACCCTGGGGAGCACCAGTTTTGTTCGTGCCCAAGAAGGATGGAACCGTGCGGATGTGCATTGACTACCGGGCGCTGAACAATATCACCATCAAGAACAAGTACCCCTGCCCCGGATCGACGACCTGTTTGATCAACTGAGTGGAGCCAAGGTATTTTCGAAGATAGATCTCAGATCAGGCTACCATCAAATCAAGGTCAGGAAGGAGGATATTCCCAAGACGGCGTTCAACACCAAGTATAGACAATTTGAATTCTTGGTCATGTCGTTTGGACTGACAAATGCTTCCGCGGTATTCATGAACCTCATGAACAAGGTTTTTCATGAATATCTGGATCAGTTTATTGTTGTCTTTATCGATGACATATTGATCTACTCGAAGACTGAGGAAGAGCATGAAGAGCACCTGAGGAAAGTGCTGAGTACCTTGAGGAAGGAGAAGCTCTATGGTAAGCTATCCAAATGCGAATTTTTTTTAGACAAAGTGGAATTTTTGGGCCATGTTGTCACAGGAAAAGGAATTTCGGTGGATCCAAAGAAGATAGCTGCTATTGAGAAGTGGACTGCACCAAGCTCGGTTGCAGAGATCAGAAGCTTTCTGGGTTTAGCTGGCTACTACCGGAAGTTCATGAAGGATTTCTCCAAGATTGCTGAACCAATGACGAAACTTACCAGGAAGAACGAGGAATTCATATGGTCTGAAGCTTGCCAGTCAGCTTTTGAGGAACTGAAGAAGAGGCTTACAACGGCACCGATACTTGCGCTACCCGCAGGTACCGGCGGTTTCTCAATCTATAGTGATGCTTCCGGTAAGGGATTGGGTTGCGTTCTTCAACAACACGGAAAAGTAATAGCTTATGCATCTAGGCAATTACGAACTCATGAGAAGAACTATCCCACACATGATTTGGAGCTTGCAGCGGTAATATTTGCTTTGAAGCTATGGAAGCACTACCTTTATGGAGAGAGAGTGGAAATATTTACAGACCACAAAAGTCTGAAATATGTTTTCACTCAGAAGGAGCTGAACATGCGACAGAGACGATGGCTGGAGCTGATGAAGGATTTTGATATCAACCTGCAGTATCATCCGGGTAAGGCTAATGTTGTTGCAGATGCACTTAGTCGATACCCGATGGCTATGTTCTTGACCAAGGAGCGTCATTTGCTGGAGGACATGGAGAAGCTTGGATTGGAGATTGTACTGCCTGAAGAAGAGATGAATGAACTGGGAAGAGAAGCCATCGTACCGGGAGCTGAATCATCATTGATGCAATTGCAAGTGTGTTCAAGTCTTATAGACAGAATCAAGGAGGCACAATTCTAAGACGAGACGCTTTACAAACTCAGAGATCAAGTGCTGGCAGGAACACTTGAAGGATTCTCAATCGCCAGCGACGGAGCATTGAAAAATGGTACGAGGCTTTACGTACCAACTGGCGAACTGAGGAACGAGCTGATGCAAGAAGCGCACCAGTTGCAGTATTCCATACATCCTGGAGCCAACAAAATGTACCGAGATATGCTTACAATAGTGTGGTGGTACGGAATAAAGAAGGACGTATCCAGGTATGTGGCTAGATGTTTAATTTGTCAATAAGTAAAAGCTAGCAGACAGAGACCAGCAGGATTATTGCAGCCGTTTGACATTCCGGAGTGGAAATGGGAGCACATAACAATGGATTTTGTATCGGGACTGCCTCGATCCCAAGGAGGAAAGGATGCCATTTGGGTTATCGTAGACCGACTGACAAAGTCAGCTCACTTTATCCCCTTCAAGGTTGGTTTATCCACCGAGAAGTTGGCAGCACTGTACATGCGGCACATCTACCGGATTCATGGAGTTCTGATAAGTATCGTATCTGACAGAGATACTAGATTTACCTCTCACTTTTGGAAGAGTTTGTATGACAGTTTGGGAACCCAACTGAAGTTCAGCACCGTCTACCATCCCCAGACTGACGGACAATCAGAGAGGACAATCCAGACGCTAGAAGACATGCTGCGATCCTGCGTCTTAGAATTTGGAGGGTCTTGGGAAGACCATTTGCACTTGGTAGAGTTCTCTTACAACAACAGCTACCAAGCTAGCATCGGCATGACACCGTTCGAGGCACTCTATGGACGTCGTTGCCGCACTCCACTTGCTTGGGACGACGTCGGAGAACGAGTGTTGCTTAGACCAGAGATGGTGACCGAAGCAGCAGAGAAGGTAAGGATGATCAGGGACAAGCTCAGGATTTTCCAGGACAGACAGAAGCATTGGGCCGATTGCAGCTGACGGCCTTTGGAGTTTGAAGAAGGCGACAGTGTGTTTGTGAAGATCTCTCCTACCAGAGGAACCATCCGTTTCGACAGAGCAGGAAAGCTGATCCCCAGGTATATTGGTCCATTTGAAGTACTTAACAGGATTGGAGAAGTGGCTTATCGGGTGGCTCTACCCCCAAGTCTCGAAGGCGTCCATAACATCTTCCACGTTTCGTAGCTGAGACGCTACATCCCGGACCCGAGCCACATCTTGGACCACTCGGAGCTGGAGATTGGACCCAGCCTTACAGTGCCGGAGAAGCCAGTGGAAATTTTGGATAGAGACGAGAAGAAAACCAGAAACTCTGTGACGCCGATAGTCAGAGTCATGTGGCGGCACAACTCACCAGGCGAGTCGACCTGGGAGCGAGAAGACCAGATACGGGAGCAATACCCGTACCTGTTTGAGACTTAAGGTAACCCCTTGTAACACCCAGTTTTCTGAAATTGGGATATTTTAAAAATTTATTATTTTTATTATTAAATAATGGTGATTTAGTTATGTTACGAATTTTGGTGATTTTTAGATAGTTTAAAACTATTTTCTAAGTCACGACTTATGACTTTGTGATTTTACTAGTATAACCCTAGTGTAAACCCTAGAGATTTCATAACTTAGAGACTAACCATGACCATGTAAGCCTAACCATGTGATTAGGATATCAAATTATCACTTTTTAGTCAAAAGGGTATTTTGGTAATTTATTTGAATTTATGTGATTTATTATTATTTAATTAGCTGATTAGTGTCATGTTGGCTGCTAACCTAGTTTAGCACTAATCTAGAGGTTAGCAACTAACCTAGAAGACTAATGTTAGATGTTAGCTTTATGTGTAAATATCTAGGTTTGATAAATATCTAGATATGTTACTTTTTAGATATTTAGAAACCTAATATCTATCCCCTTAGTCAAAGACTTAGAGACTAAGTTTTCTAGGTGGAAAGGAACCCTAATATCTAAGCCCAACCCTACCCCCCATCCTATATAATCACATCCCCTCATCATTCATGCCATTTTTCATACAGCCTAAAAACCTAGTTTTTTCTACAACTTCACACCCTCACCATTTAATCATTTTGACTCCAAATTGAGCCTAGTTTCTTGTATTAGAACCCCCTACACTAGAGGATACCAGTTATGGCTTGCTAGCAAGAAATTATGGAGCTTTGGACATTGGGAGTTGAAGGAGGTTTTCATTCAAATAGGCCTATTATTGAGGATTTTGCACTCATAGATAAATACCCCCAAACCTTGTTAATATTGTGTTTTATCTTCATGGTTGCATGCATATAGGTATACCCTAGCTGTGGGTCAAGTTTTGTAGGAAATAGGTTTGGTTTGGTGTCCGTATCGGACACGTATCTGTGCTTAAATTAGTGTGTTTGGTGAAATGCCACTTAGGAATAAATGTTGTTGTTTTCCAAAACAAATTGCATGTTTAGATAGCCCTAGACTTCCCCATCATGAATCATCAACTCTGAGCGCATTTCTGTGCTGTGTCCGTGTCCAAAATGGACACGAACTCGCAGCACGAGGCCACGCGCGCGTGTCCTGCTACCACGTTGTTCGTGCTCACTGCACAGAGCACTAAGACACGTAAAATTTGACATTGACACGGGGGCAATGTCTGCGAACATGCCCCCAAAGTCTCATCACTTCTCGTGTCGGGTCGAGTGAGAAAACTCACTCGCACTGGACACGCACTGCACTGCACGCACACGTTTTCCTTACTGACACGCGACCCGTGTCGCACGGACACGAGTCATGGACACCTCGTGTTGACACGAGTGTGTAGCCTAACACGTAGGCTACACGTGGACATGACCACGTGGCCCCACGTGGCGTGTGTCGTGTCTACGAGACACTAGAACACACGCACGACACTGTCTGAAACAGTGTGTATCAGTCGAGAAAAGTCGACTGATACGGGTCTCGTGTCGACACGTGAGGACACGTGGACACCGTGCAGGAACCTAGACACCTAGCCTGACCCTAGGCGAACCTAGGGACACAACCACGAGACTCCTAGACACTTGTGTCGTGCCCTACATGCGTGTGCATCTCTGCACGACGCTGTGACACTGTGGTGTCTGGAATTTACCCGATTGGGGTTTTTCACTCCTGGACACGCCGTGTCGTGTCGTGGTGGACTCCCATGGACACACACGACACGTACACGTGTGGGGACACGATTACCAACCCTTGGTTTTAGGTTATAGTTGGGTTTAGATCGATTTTGGGTGGTTACCTATGGGTTCAGTTATGAACAGTGATAATTGGGTATTTTTTAGTTTATAAAATCCATTTTCAAATCGATTTTGATTGATGTATATACGTATATTTGTCTGTATATATACTGTATATGTAATTATATATGTATATGAGTGTGTAGGTGTGTGTCTTAGAGTATATGGATATGTATATGTAGATATGTGTGTATATATAAATAGGTATATATATATATGTATGTGTGAGTGTCCCCCCTTCTCAGATTTCTGAGAATAGAACCCCCCCCCCCTTGCTGTCATGACACACTCCCATATCTCTCTCTCTTGTTCACTCTCTATCTCTCTCACTCTCTCACATCTCTCTCTCTCTATTGTTCTCTCTCTCTCTATATATATATGTATATATGTATGTTGTATATATATATATATAGGTTATGTAGATATATATATATATATATGTGGTATATATTAGTATATATATATATATTGATATATTTGTATATATATATGTATTATATATATATTTGGTTATCTATATATAGTTGGTATATATATGAGAGTGTATATATATGTTATATATAATGGGATATATATATTATATATATATGTGGGTATTATATATAGTTGGATATATATGTAGGTTATATATAGGTGAGAATATATGGTATTAGAGATATATTGTATATATATAATGGCTATATATATTGTATACATATGGTAGTGTCCTAGTTACACTAGCCTATGGTTAGTGAGTTTGGAATTGACCAATAGGCTTAGTAGACCTAGGTTGACTAGCAAGTTGACCCTTGTTGACCATTGTTGACCAAAGTCAACTATAGGTCAACCTTGACCTAGAATGGACTTGGATGGGTATAGAAGGGACTAGTTGACTAAGATTGAGTAAACCCTAGACTATTAGCTAGCTGTTTGAGTTTGACCTATATGTGAGTGCCCTAAGTATATAAGGGTATTTGTGTGACTTGGGTTATATGGATAGTTAAATGTCAATTAAGATATGTATGGAGTTAAGTGAGATACTTAGAGTTGAGTCATGACTTGAGTTGGAGTATGGGATTAGCTTGATTATAGGATTAAGGTTGGTATTATATGTATTTATGTGTGATATACTTTGTATAGATAATTAGGTTATACCTTAACATTGTGGTATAGTATCTTAGGTATCCTAAGACATGTTAGCCTATGTTTGGTTTTGAGTTAGCCTTATAGAGTTGACTTTAACCTAGATTAGACTTGTTTAACCTTGTTTGACCTTGTATGACTTAGTTTAACTTCTTGTGACCTAGTATGACTTAATTTGACTTAGTTTGACTGAAGAGTTGACCAAGTTTGACTTTGACCTAGATTGGCTTAGAAATCATGTAGATTGCATTGTAGATTTCATTTATCTTTATATTAGACATGTCATAACTGTATTGCTCTATTTTAGGACATTGTGACCCTGGTCCAGACATCTGATATTACACTACTCTTTTTAGAGTATCAGGCGAGTACATTCTCTGATAGTTCTCTCATTTATTTGTCAATTACTGTATTTCAGTTCTAGTTAGTTTTATGTGATTCTCTGTATCAACACGTATGGATATTTCTGGATTCATGTATCGACACATACCTTACTTGCTGGCCTCTATTACTGGAGTCATTAGAATCATTCCGGAATCATTTCTGGAATCATCATGTATTGGCCAGACTCATCTCGATTCTTTTGTCGATTTTGGATTCACTTGCTGGGCGGGGAAATATTAAGTAAGACATGTAGACATACCCCAAATTCGGAATATCCCACTGGAATCTACCGGAAGCATAGCCATCTCTTGCCCGATCAGTGAGAGATGTGCCTGATACCTACAGCCGTTTACATGTCGACCTCGGTATTTTAAAACACACTGTTGGATCATAGTTGGACTCACCCTGGATTCATTGATCACTGTTGGACTCATCTTGTATCGGAAATCATCTGGTATTGGATTATATGGACTGGACTCACACTGGGATTACATTAGACTTATATCGTACTGTCTGGACTCATACATGTTATTCTAGTTCAGTTAGCTTTTATTACAGTCTTTATTGCCATGATTCTTCTCTTGTTTTAGTTACCTTTCTTTTCTTGTATCTTACTGTTTCTCTATGCCATCATTACCTGTATAAAACTGCCATGCTCATCAATAAAACTGTCTATAACTGCTTTATAGTTCTTTGTCATTTACTTGGATTTTCTAGATGAGTTGTACTCGTTCCTATCCTGATTGGACATGTTGAAAATATTACAGATGATAATCCTGAGGACACATGCCCTACTTACCATGGACCTGGCGAGGGATTAGCTACCATTGGTCCCGACTCTCAGGAGTGATTCAGGAGATTAGCTAGTAGACTACTTAGCTTTCATGTTTTGTCTTGTTATATTAAAGTTAAGATATTGAGTTTGTATTAAGTTTGTTTGAGACATTGTTGTATTATTTTATCAGTTAGTTGTTGTTGTCTTTAATTCCTTAGGTATAACTTCTGTGTTATCTTATCGTGTTTTAGACTGTGATTGAGTATATCCTATCCTTTACTTGCCTCCATTCGGAGCTGATATCTGGACAAGTACTTTATATTCACTGTATGAGATTAGTTAGCAACCTAGGACAGCTTACTACCGCCGACATGCGGCGTAGGCTGGACGTACCCACTTCTCGTGCCCCTATACAGGGTGCGGGTCGTGACACGTTTTTAGTGGTGCCCATGCAGGTCATCGAGACTAAATTGTTTGGTTACGTTATTGTGCCAAGCATGCCTGCAATTAGGAACTTAAGGTAATTAGACAACATTAGGAATGACGCTTAGAACACCTAGAGGAATACTAGGATTGCAACATAGGAAATATCACATACTTGCTATTATAATTAGATTTTCTTGTCTATGATTGTTTTGCTTTAAAGAGTCCTTATAAGTCCTTTTTATTGTAATTAGATGGTGCTTACTCGTTCATCCCAGTATGTCACACCTGAGAATGGCACGTCCCCATCCAGTCAGCTGACCAGTTAACTGATACACCTCTACCTACCACCTTTCCCCACTCCACAGATCCACAAACCCAGATGCCTCCACCACCTTCCATATCACAGGCCCAGCAGGACCCAATACTTCCACCACCCCCTATCACTATACCTACCCAGGCTTCCATCACACTCGACGGGAACCAACTGCTCACTCTGATCCAGGGGTTCCTAACAACCCATCAGGAGCAGACCACCCTACTCCGTCAGAGCATGGAGCATTCTGAGGAACGTACCGTGGTCCCACCACCTGTAGAGCCGCAGCAGAGAGCGGAGACGATCAAGGACTTCATGGGTCTGAATCCTAAGGAGTTTTCAGGTACTGAGGGCATAGTAGTAGCAGATGACGGCTAGACTCGGTAGAGAGGAACTCCTTGGAGTTAGGATGCCGGATGACCTCCAGGTCGAGGCAGCGGGATTTCTGCTGATAGACTTGGCAGGAGTTTGGTTCCGGAATGAGCCGTTGTTTGCGAGAGGGAGAGCCACTTGGGATCAGTTCAAGACCCAGTTCAAGAAGAAATTCTTCTCGACCACCGCTAGGATAGCCATGGGGCTACGATTCCAGAACATCCAGCAGGAGAACCGTTCTGTCGACGAGTATGCGACAGAGTTTAGTCGCCTGAGCCATTTTGCTCCTAGTCTGGTTGCTGACCCTGAGGAGATGACGCGTAGGTTTGCCATGGTCTAGTTCCAGACATTGGCATTCTTATAGTGGCGAACGGTATACTGACTACTACCAGAGCTTAGAGTTAGCCCGGAGTATAGAGGAGCGTCTTCTGCCTTGCAAGAGGCCGACTTCTGTACACATTGAGGGACCCTCCAAGCGTCAGGCTTTCCAGCAGAAAGTGCCGACGCTACACCAGCAGACATATCGTCCTCCCACACCACATCATTCGACCCTGCCAGTTAGAGCCCCGGGACCCCGGCAGCAGAGGCCATTTCAGCAGGTGCAGCATCAGTATCGGGGTCAGGACCCGAAGACGATCAGTTGTTCATACTGCAGGAAGCAGGGACACACCAGGGAGCAGTGTAGGAAGAGACTGAAGGTTTGCTATACCTGTGGGTCTGATACCCACCAGAAGATGGATTGTCATGTTGCACCTCCTTATATGGGGGCTAGGCCACCTGTAGCTCAGCACCAGAGGGGTGGAGCTTTTGCGATGACAGTCGAGGAGACCAACGCTGCAGGTGACGGGTTAGCAGGTTTGTCTTCTGTCCTTCCTTTCCCATCTTGTTGTATGATTCCATTAGTACCTGTCAGGATATGCTTGTGATATACTAGATAGTATAGTTACCCTGTTCGAGACTGTGGAATCACGACCAGTAGGACTATGATTGCATGTTATCTTTTGACTTTGATTGACTGGGGGTTTGACCTAGAAGGAGTACGATCATCTTAATTTCGAGAACGAAATTTTTCTAAGAGGGGTAGACTTGTAACACCTAATTTTCTAAAATTGGGATATTTTAAAATTTATTATTTTATTATTAAATAATGGTGATTTAGTCATGTTATGAATTTTGGTAATTTTTAGATAGTTTAAAACTTTTCTAAGTCACGACTTATGACTTTGTGATTTTACTAGAATAACCTTGTGTAAATCCTAGAGATTTCATAACCTAGAGCTAACCATGACCATGTAAGCCTAACCATGTGATTAGGATATCAAATTACCACTTTTTAGTTAAAAGGATATTTTGGTAATTTATTAGAATTTATTTGAATTTATGTGATTTATTATTATTTAATTAGTGATTAGTTCATGTTGGCTCCTAACTAGTTTAGCACTAATCTAGAGGTTAGCAACTAACCTAGAAGACTAATGTTAGATGTTAGCTTTATGTGTAAATATCTAGGTTTGATAAATATCTAGATATGTACTTTTTAGATATTTAGAAACCTAATATCTATCCCCTTAGTCAAAGACTTAGAGACTAAGTTTGCTAGGTGGAAAGGAACCATAATATCTACCCGTACCTTCCCATGGCAGCCGAACCCTACCCTCCATCCTATATAATCACATCCCTCATCATTCATGCCATTTTTCAACACCCTAAAACCTAGTTTTTTCTACAACTTCACACCCCACCATTTAATCATTTTGACTCCAAATTGAGCCTAGTTCTTGCATTAGAACCCCCTACACTAGAGGATACCAGTTATGCTTGTTAGCAAGAAATTGTGGAGCTTTGGACATTGGAAGTTGAAGGAGGTTTTCATTCAATAGGCATATATTGAGGATTTTGCACTCATAGGTAAATACCCCCAAACCTGTTAATATTGTGTTTTATCTTCATGGTTGCATGCATATAGGTATACCTAGCTGTGGGTCAAGTTTTATAGAAAATATGTTTGGTTTGGGTCCGTATCGGACACGTATCTGTACTTAAATTAGTGTGTTTGGTGAAATGCCACTTAGGAATAAATGTTGTTGTTTTCCAAAACAAATTGCATGTTTAGATAGCTCTAGACTTCCCCATCACGAATCATCAACTCTGAGCACATTTCTGTGTTGTGTCCGTGTCCAAAATGGACACGAACTCGCAGCACGAGGCCACGCGCACGTGTCCGGCTACCACGTTGTTCGTGCTCACTGCACAGAGCACTAGGACACGTAAAATTTGACATGGACACGGGGGCAATGTCTGCGAACATGTCCTCAAAGTCTCATCACTTCTCGTGTCGTGTCGAGTGAGAAAACTTACTCGCACTGGACACGCACTGCACGCGCACGTTTTCCTAACTGACACGCGACCCGTGTCGCACGGACAAGAGTCGTGGACACCTCGTGTTGACACGAGTGTGTAGCCTAACACGTAGGCTACACATGGACATGACCACGTGGCCCCACGTGGCGTGTGTCGTGTCCACGAGACACTAGAACACACGCACTATACTGTCTGAAACAGTGTGTATCAGTCGAGAAAACTCGACTGATACGGGTCTCGTGTCGACACGTGAGGAACGTAGACACCATGCAGGAACCTTGCCACCTAGCCTGACCCTAGGCGAACCTAGGGACACAACCACGAGACTCCTAGACACTTGTGTCGTGCCCTACACGCGTGTGCATCTCTGCACGACGCTGTGACACTGTGGTGTCTGGAATTTACCCGATTGGGGTTTTTCACTCCTGGACACGCCGTGTCGTGTCGTGGTGGACTCCCATGGACACACACGACACGTACACGTGTGGGGACACGATTACCAACCTTGGTTTTAGGTTATAGTTGGGTTTAGATCGATTTTGGGTGGTTACCTATGGGTTCAGTTATGAACAGTGATAATTGGGTATTTTTCAGTTTATAAAATCCATTTTCAAATCGATTTTGATTGATGTATATACGTATATTTGTCTGTATATATACTGTATTTGTAAGTATATGTATATGAGTGTGTGTGTGTGTCTTAGAGTATATGGATATGTATATATGTAGATATGTGTGTATATATAAATAGGTATATATATATGTATGTGTGAGTGTCCCCCCTTCTCAGATTTCTGAGAATAGAACCCCCCCTTGCTGTCATGACACACTCCCATATCTCTCTTGTTCACTCTCTATCTCTCTCACTCTCTCACATCTCTCTCTCTATTGTTCTTCTCTATATATTATATGTATATATGTGTATATATATATATATATATATATAATATATATAGTAGATTATATATTATGTGGTATATTTAGTATTATATATTTGATATATTTATATATATATGTATATATATATTGGTATCTATATATAGTTGGTATATATATGAGAGTATATATATATGTTATATATAATGGGATATATATATATATATATGTGGGTATTAAATATATAGTTGGATATATATGTAGGTTATATATGGTGAGAATATATGGTATTAGAGATATATTGTATATATATAATGGCTATATATATTGTATACATATGGTAGTGTCCTAGTTACACTAGCCTATGGTTAGTGAGTTTGGAATTGACCAATAGGCTTAGTAGACCTAGGTTGACTAGCAAGTTGACCCTTGTTGACCATTGTTGACCAAAGTCAACTATAGGTCAACCTTGACCTAGAATGGACTTGGATGGGTATAGAAGGGACTAGTTGACTAAGATTGAGTAAACCCTAGACTATTAGCTAGCTGTTTGAGTTTGACCTATATGTGAGTGCCCTAAGTATATAAGGGTATTTGTGTGACTTGGGTTATATAGATAGTTACATGTCAATTAAGATATGTATGGGGTTAAGTGAGATACTTAGAGTTGAGTCATGACTTGAGTTGGAGTATGGGATTAGCTTGATTATAGGATTAAGGTTGGTATTATATGTATTTATGTGTATACTTTGTATAGATAATTAGGTTATACCTTAACATTGTGGTATAGTATCTTAGGTATCCTAAGACATGTTAGCCTATGTTTGGTTTTGAGTTAGCCTTATAGAGTTGACTTTAACCTAGATTAGACATGTTAACCTTGTTTGACCTTGTATGACTTAGTTTAACTCTTGTGACCTAGTATGACTTAATTTGACTTAGTTTGACTGAAGAGTTGACCAAGTTTGACTTTGACCTAGATTGGCTTAGAAATTATGTAGATTGTATTGTAGATTTCATTTATCTTCATTAGACATGTCATAACTGTATTGCTCTATTTTAGGACATTGTGACCCTGGTCCAGACATCTGATATTACACTACTCTTTTCAGAGTATCAGGCGAGTACATTCTCTGATAGTTCTCTCATTTATTTGTCAATTACTGTATTTCAGTTCTAGTTAGTTTTATGTGATTCTCTGTATCAACACGTATGGATATTTCTGGATTCATGTATCGACACATACCTTACTTGCTGGCCTCTATTACTGGAGTCATTGGAATCATCCGAAATCATTTCTAGAATCATCATGTATTGGCCAGACTCATCTCGATTCTTTTATCGATTTTGGATTCACTTGCTGGGCGAAGAAATATTGAGTAAGACATGTAGACATACCCCAAATTCGGAATCTCCCACTGGAATCTACCGGAAGTATAGCCATCTCTTGCCCGATCAGTGAGAGATGTGCCTGATACCTACAGCCGTTTACATGTCGACCTCGGTATTTTAAAACACACTGTTAGATCATAGTTGGACTCACCCTGGATTCATTGATCACTGTTGGACTCATCTTGTATCGAAAATCATCCGGTATTGGATTATATGGACTGGACTCACACTGGGATTACATTAGACTTATATCGTTCTGTCTGGACTCATACATGTTATTCTAGTTCAGTTAGCTTTTATTACAGTCTTTATTGCCATGACTCTTCTCTTGTTTTAGTTACCTTTCTTTACTTGTATCTTACTGTTTCTCTATGCCATCATTACCTGTATAAAACTGCCATGCATCAATAAAACTGTCTATAACTGCTTTATAGTCCTTTGTCATTTACTTGGATTTACTAGATGAGTTGTACTCGTTCCTGTCCTGATTGGACCTGTTAAAATATTACAGATGATAATCCTGAGGACACATGCCCTACTTACCATGGACCTGGCGAGTGATTAGCTACCATTGGTCCCGACTCTCAGGAGTGATTCAGAAGATTAGCTAGTAGACTACTTTAGCTTTCATGTTTTGTCTTGTTATATTAAAGTTAAGATATTGAGTTTGTATTAAGTTTGTTTGAGACATTGTTGTATTTTTTAGTAGTTAGTTGTTGTTGTCTTTAATTCCTTAGGTATAACTTCTGTGTTATCTTATGTTTTAGACTGTGTGAGTATAACCTATCCTTTACTTGTCCTCCATTCGGAGCTGATATCTGGACAAGTACTTTATATTCACTGCATGAGATTAGTTAGCAACATAGGACAGCTTACTACCGCCGACACTGCGGCGTAGGCTGGACGTACCCACTTTTGTGCCCCTATACAGGGTGCGGGTCGTGACACCCCTGACCCTGCCTTTAATTTCGAGGACGAAATTTTCTAAGGAGGGAAGATTGTGAAACCCAGATTTAGGTTTTGTAATGTGAACTAATATAATATTATAATATTATTACAATTATTATTATTATGCTTTATGAGCTTTAAAATTTATTACAAAATTCAATAAAGGCTTTTGTTTGCTGACCAGACCCGAGCCCGGACCCGATTCCCGAACCCAGACCCAGTCCAAGTCCTATTCCTTGAAATCTAATTGGTCTTTTAAAAAAAATTCCTCTTCAGCTGGTCCACGTTGGACCAGCACCCCATTCTCCCATTCCCTATTTTCTCCCCAGCAACTCACGTTCACCCACACACAACTCCTCCAACTTCTCCTCCTTTCACTCCCACCTCTCCTTAATAACCCACCTGGAGCAGGAACCCACTCCTCACTCTTTCATTTCCCTCTTACTTATAAACCCATCTCCTCCACTCTACCCCAAATTTCCCTTCACTCAAAACCCCCTCCTCTCCAGAGTTAACACCCGAGTTCCAGAGCTCCGAGCCCTCTCGGCCAACACCGCGCGCCCCGACCCTTCCCGCCCTGCCGGTCGAGCCCCTAGCTCCGGCCTCCCGCCGGCGCACCTCCCGGCCTCCCGCGCGACCTCCGGCCTCCCGCCGGCGCCTCCAGCGCCCCTTCGCCCGTCCCCGCAGCGCCTCCTCGCGCTCCCGCGGCGCCTCCAGCGCCGAGCTTCGCCGAGCCCGGCGACCCCCCTGTCCGCCCGCTCCCCTCCGGCACCCGACCCCGATCTCCTCGCCAGCTGCGCCGCGACTGTGCCCTAGCTCCGGCATGATTTTCCCGCGAGCTTCCCGTACTCTCTCTGTTCCAGAACTGCTTTCCCTCGGGCTTTCTCTGTCCAGAGCCAATTTTCCCGGATTTTCGTGGTTTTCATTCCCGATCAGAAGCTGTTCCTATTTCGGGCGTTGTCCCGAGACTTGTTACGTTGCGGCACGAATTTCTTTTCTAAATTTTGCATCTGAGAGCTCTAGCCGAGCAACCCAAGGTATAACCCCTGTCCCGTATTTTATTCTGTCTGTGATGAGATTGGTCCCCGATTCCCTCCCGGGAATTCGATTTTTAGCGACGTAGTAGTTTCGGAACCTTCGGAAAAGTTCTGTTGGTTGTTTTGCTTTTCCAAAACTTTTCGAAAATGGATTTCTAAAATTTTGGGTTTTCGGATTTTTTTCGGTAGCGTGCTGTGATGTTTTAGTGGATTCGGACTTCCGAATTCGTTTCGGGTCGTCCCGAATTAATATTTGGAACGTTGGTGGTTATAATATATATATATTTTGGGATTCCCTGGTTTGGGATTTGCAGGAAAATATTGACATATTTTCCATTTTTGGGTTGACCAAAAATAGAGGAAATGCTGCCGGATTTTTCCGTAAATTTAATTTAATTTTAAAATGATTGTTAAAATGGTTTTCGAAAATAATTAATATTTTGGATTTTGGGGCGACGACCGTATCGGTCAATGGGCCCCGGCTAAGTGCAAACGTAACCGGCTTCGCCCGGACGTTGAGGCATTAGCCTAGTTGACGATTGGACCATATCTGAGACTCATCAATATTTATATTTAACTTATTTTATTATTACTATTCATAATTAAATATGAAGTTTTAGAACTAACGACCATTTTGTCTTATTTCAATTTATGTAAATAAATTGTAATGGGCATAAGTCCAGCTGGTTGTTGGTTCTGTGGCTTGTAAATTGGTAGTGTAGGATTTTGGTTATTTGCTGATTTTGCGAGTTTTATATCAAACGCGTAAATCTAATAATAGTTATTTTCATATAAAAAAATAATAAAGTTTTCTCACATAAAATCTACAAGTTTAATATTTAACAACGATCATGTATTTCTCATTAAAATAAGAAATTTAGTTTTATATGTATAATTTTGAAAATACAAGTTTTAATCAAATTAAATTGGTATCGACGAGTTTTCCAAAATACAAAGTTTAAACGATCTTTCCCTCGTTATAAATTCAACGCACCAATAATCGTGTTTTTGTTCGTGTTTATTAATAAAGAATTAAAATGGATTAGGACACAATTAGAGATTTCAACTAGCGTAGCTAGATTGGTAACCCTGGTTTCTGAGTCAAATTTCTCGAATGTAGGAATTCGAGGACGATCCTAAATTCCCATCTCGAAGTCTTCATCCTCCAGTCCAGTCTTTTGAGGCAAGTATAGTTTGTGTTAGTTTACAGTTATTTTAATAATCGTTTTACTGCAAGTTTAAACCACGATGCAAACACGAAACTCTCCCTGAGAGTACTGACTGCAACTACTGTAACTGATTGGGACTGGAGAATAGTGTAATGTTTATGACCACATCCAACTGATAACTTAGAACTGTATTAGCTTACCCCTCATACACACGGGGATAAGCCGTATCGTATCAATAGGATACAACTGTACAACCCAAGCCGGTCATTATTGCCTATTCAAATCATACTGTTTTACTGCTAGAAAACTGTTCATTTCTAAACTGTTTAAAAGTGCATGATTCTATTATTTATTTTAACTGTTTAAATTAGCATGAATTGTACTTTGCCCTCCTGACTGGAGATACATTTTTAGGGGACATTGAGGAGCTGTTATACAGCAGTTACTACGACCCTGTTCTGTACCCTGTAGTGCTGCCAGAGTCCCCATTGGAGGACGTTGGGACTGAGGTCGATGAGCCGACTGATTAGCTAGCTTTTCCTTTCCAGCTTTGTTGTCTATTTGAAACTCTGTTATTTGAATTCAATTATTTATTTCAGTACATTTAAATTCCAGTTGTATTTGATTTTAAAGTTTAAAAAAGTTATATTTCCCGAATTTGAGTTGTGACAAATATAGATATTGTTGTTATGGTTACCTGCTAATGGAACAGCTTACTGCCGCTGTCTCAACAATGGTACAGGCTGGGCATGATCCGGTTCGACCCAATTAGTTGGGATCGGGTCGTGACACAACTTGGTGAAATTTATAGTACCACTGATGAGAAGTTTGCTTGAGTCCATAAATGGATTTTGTCAATTTGCAAACCATATTCTTTGGATCTCCCGACACAAAGTTTTTTCGCTGCAGCATATAAATAGTTTCGTCAATGTTACCATTGAGAAACGCCGTTTTGACATCCATTTGATATAACTCAAGATCAAAATGTGCAACAAGTGCCATGATTGTTCTAAAAGAGTCTTTCGAAGAAACCGGAAAGAAAGTCTCTTTAAAATCAATCCCTTCTTTTTGAGTAAAGCCTTTATAAGACGTGCTTATACTTATCCACATTACCCTTCGAATCCTTCTTGGTTTTAAATATTCATTTACAACCAATGGGCTTCACATCTTTTGGTAATGGGACAAGTTCCCAAACTTTATTGTCTTGTATGGACTTATACTCCTCATTCATTGCATCAATCCACTTTTGAGAATTGGAACTTTCCATGGCCTGACGGAAGTTGATTGGATCATCTTCCAATATTCCATGGTCTTCCTCATGTTCCTAGAGAAATATGATAAAATCATCCGAAATTGCATTTCTCATTTCTCTAGTGGACCGTCTTAATGGCATCAATTCTTGAGGTTGTTGAGTTTGTTCCTCGGGAACAACTGCCTCATCTTGAATGGGGGGTGCCTCTATGTTGTCTTGTTGAGGTAGCTCAACATCGACTGTAGAGGTAAATCAACATTGTCTTGTTGAGGTTCCGGATTCACTTCTTGATCAATGACAGGTACAGAAACCTGCACATCGTCAAAAGTGATAGTAGGGATCGAAACGATTCCTCCTCAAATACAATGTCCCTAACTTTATTTCTTCCCCCAAACTCAACATCCTCAAAAAATATAGCAGTTCCCGTCTCAAAAATTGTCCTTTTTGTGGGATCGTAAAATTTATAACCCCTTAATCGCTCCGCATAGCCAGTAAAGTAGTTGCTTACAGTTTTGGGGTCTAATTTCTTTTCATAAGGCCTATAAGGCCTTGCCTCAGCTGGACAACCCCAAATATATAAATGCTTCAAACTAGGTTTTCTGCCTGTCCAAAGCTCATAAGGTGTTTTTGCAGCCGCTTTAGTTGGCACTCTATTCAAAATGTAAGATGTTGTTTTAAGTGCTTCACCCCAGAGTGACTCTGGTAAGGTAGAATGACTAATCATACTCCTCACCATATCCTTAAGAGTCCTATTTCGTCTTTCAGCTACACCATTCATGCTAGGTGATCCTGGCATGGTGTACTGTGGACGATTCCACATTCCTTTAGGAATTTATCAAACGGTCCTGGACGTTGTTCACCTGATCCATCAGATCTACCGTAGTATTCTCCACCACGGTCAGACCTGATGACTTTTATTCTTCTGTTGAGTTGGTTCTCAACTTCAGCTTTAAATGATTTGAATACGTCCAAAGACTGTGATTTCTCATGAATGAGATATAGGTAGCCGTATCTAGAATAGTCGTTATGAATGATATAAAATATTCTTGACCATTCCAAGAAGCCGAAGGGAATGGTCCACAGATATCAGTATGAATCAATTATGACTTCTGTAGACCTATTGGCACCTAATCTCTTTGTTTTGGTTTGTTTTCCTTTACACATTCAACACAGACATTAAAGTCTGTGAAATCAAGGGAATCCAAAATTCCATCAGACACAAGTCGTTCAACTCTATTTCTAGAGATGTGACCTAATCGCTTGTGCCATAATGAGGCTGAATTTTTTTATTAATTTTGCGTTTAGTACCACGTGACTCTACATGCAAGGTTTTATTGTAAGATGCAATAGTTTCAAGTGAATATAGGTTATCATAAACATTAAGGAAACCATTACCAACAATTTTGAATTTAAAGATAGACTAAACTTATTGTTTCCAAATGAACAATGGTAACCAGATTTGTCCAGTAAGGAAACTGAAACTAAATTTCGTCTAAAAGACGGTACAAAAAATGTCTATCAAATCCAAATAATAACCGGTTCCCAATAATAACCTAAAATGTCCTATTGCTTCCACTTCTACTGACTTACCGTCACCCACATAGATGTATCTTTCACCATCAATTGGCTTTCGGTAGCTCACAACCTTGTCTAGAAACACTAATGTGGGTAGTAGCACCAGAATCTAACCACCATGTGTTTCTAGGTACTGAAGCTAAATTAACCTCAGAACAGACTAAATTGAAAAATATACTTTTCCTTATGTGTCCTGACTTGTCACAAAAGAAACAACCCTTAGTTTTATATTGTTGTTTCTTTTGAGCTAGGACCTCAGCAGCTTCTGTATTTCTTTTCTTTTTGCCCTTAAAATTTATCCCATTAAGCATGGAAATTGAATTCGTATTGGCAGATATTATAGCAACATTAACTGAAAAGAGAACAAAAATAAATAAACAAATATGCTCTAATTAATAACCAAAGAATAAAAGATAGTCAAACAAATTCAAATAATGGTGAACCCCATCTCAAGATACCTAGTGCATCATTAATATCAAGTCTTTGGACAGTGATACTAACTGCAAGTGGTACTCTTGGTGTAGTGATCAAACGTTGACAATAAGTCATGTCAAATAATAAGCCTATCTTTGGATCGGGTTATTATTCACATGTAAACCGTATAATTGTCACACATTTACCACCACAAGTATGTGTGCAATTCGGCTAAGTATTAACCTTCCTTTGGGCCGACTAATACCCGCATGAATATACACACACAAACATCCGATATCCCTCATAAGCTATCTACGCAAGAGAGGTCACTTTGGCGACATCTTGTTTCAATGAGCCTACTTAGAATATTAGACAACTATTGCTAGTCACAAAAGGTACCAAAAATTTTGAATGTTGACTAAATTTTACAAAACTAAATCATGTCCAAAACTTTATGTACATGTATATTTAAAAAATGTAAATAATCAATAATCAACAATTAGATTCCACTGAATATCATGCATCAAAAGAATATCAAATAATCTATAAAGATTACACCAAAAATTTATCTGCTACATAATAAGCAAGTGAATCTTTTGAATAACTTAAAATATGCATTCCATATTATCACATGTCCAACAAGTGAATTCCGAATCTTTTGAATAACTTAAAATATGCAATAAGCAAGTGAATCTTTTGTTAAAAAAAATTTTGAGTGCTGGAATATATTAAAAAAAATCACTTGCTTAAAATATTCCGAAACAGCAATATATTAAAAAAAATTTGTTATTGATGAGACCAGGAGCACCATTATAGCTTTCACTCAAATCTACCAAAAAAGTAACGTGCAAGCCTTTTTGTTCTCCTTTTCTCTTCAAAGATTGTTTAAACTAAAGAATAAGAAGCATGGCCGCTTAAATAATCTACGTCGAGTCTGTGATGCCAAGTAATCAAGGTTTCTAAAAGTTAGCATAATTATCCACATCAAAATTATATTCTCCAACCAAATCCTTTTAATGGAATCAAACAATTTTTGCTAAACCGAAATCTTAGTATGATTTAAATTAGGGAACCGAAACCTTAGTACATGCAAATCATCTGATTCCAACAAAAAATAAAAATAAAAAATAAAACTCAATCGACGGATCATAAAACTTTGATCGAGCAATGGAAACCCCTAAATTAAATTAGATCAAACGATCTAGGGTTTCTGAACACCAAAAAAAAAAAAAAATTGAATATGAAACTTCAAACTCATGAATCAAATAGGGAGGCTCTGATACCACTTGTTAGAAATTAATGTACCATGTCGATTCATGAGATGAAGAACATAATAAAATTGCGGAAGCGTACCTGAATCCATTGCTATACTTGATGGATCTTGAAGCGAACGTCTCTTTATTAGGGTTTGATCTTCCAATCCGCTACAGCCCTTAATAACAAAGATGAAATCTTTGTTTCTCTCTTTGTTGATGGGGATACAGAAGAAAATAGAGAAACCCTCTCTTTGGTGGCCGTATGAGTTGGAGACCATAACCCTAATGAATACACAAATTTATATATGTGTTGATATTTCTAATTTGGCCCCTCATCAAATTAGAATTATCTCCGGTATCTACACATTAATTCCATGACAATTATACACTTAAGTCAATTTTCAAATAGACCATTTTAATTTGGCTTAATTATTTAGATAGCCCAAACACAATTAATTTTACATGTGTGGCCCCTTAATTATTGAATAATTCCAACACACCAATCTTCTTCTTCAGAGAAGCAAAGTAAGACGCATCTAAGAAAATATGTAGAGAACTGCTAGAATATAATATCCAGTCATGAGTAGCTTCCTTACCTTGGGGGAGTGTGAGATGATCATCCCAACTATCACCGGCTGCTTCTGCCACCAAAATTGCAATTTTGACATCTTTCTTCATGACATGTTGCAGATATTTTCTTCTAATGTGGTGAAATTATTGTTAGCTGCTGCTCCTATGAGCAAGCTGTGCTCCTATGAGCAAAAGCTCAAGTTTAGCTTTAGTCCCACATCGGCCAGTGGGTTTCCATCCACTGTGCATATATTACTTTTTTCCTTTTGCTTCATTAAAAGTTGTGTGTGGGAGCTCCATGGGCCACACGCGCGCGCCGTCGCCGCCGCCCGGCTCGGCTCGGTTCGGTTCGGCGCGCGTAACGGGTGCGGGTACGTGCCCACATCTGCGGGCGCCGAATGCCGATCCGATTCCTTCTTCGGGTTCGGGCTGAGACCCAAAAATCCTTTTTGCTCATATTAATTTTTTTCGTTACTATTCATTAATTCTGCAACGGTTGGATACATGATTTCATGTCCAGATTCATTGTATCACATTTTTAACATGTGTTGTAACGTTAATTTTAATAGGCTGATTTAATATCATATTAATTCCCAACGGTTGGCATCAGCCTATATATTGAGCTTTCTTCTCCTTCATACACACTGAAAAAATTGCTCTCCAAAAAACTTCTCATACTCTCAATCGCTGCTATCCTTTTGTTGCTCTGGGCGGAGCTAAGTCGGGGTCGTTCTCTCGACGTTGTGTGCGGCAACGAGATTCCGGTGGAGCGGAAATTTTACCACTAGGGGCGTTCGGATTCAGTCTGCACATAGACCCGAGCTAACTCTTAGGACAGTGCTATGTGTACGACTTCCCCGGAGGCCGGTAATAATTTTTTTTTATTGCAGATTTAAATCGAAGTGTTATTGAAGAATTTCCAACAATTCTCCTTACAATGGTAACACTTAGTACCTTTATTTTTTTTTTTGCTCCAATCGAGATGTATTACTTTTGATCCATTGTTAAGTATCCTTCCACTACTACTGTTGCCTATCAGTTGCTCACCCCTAGAACTATGTTCTAGCAATATTAAGGCATCCATGAAGATTCCATCTCGACGGTATCCTTTCCTTTCAAGCGTCGTCACAAGTATGAAGTAGGAAGCAAGGCAAGAAGCACAAGGGCCAAGTCTTCTTCCTTTATCTTGATACCAACGGTGGTGAGTTGGCTCAAGATTCCGTTGAACACATTTACGTATTCTAGCATATTTTACCTTCCTTCATCCTCGGACCAATGTTTTAAAAACCGGACCGATGATCGAACCGAAATTTTTTGGTATAGGTCGGACCGGGGTTCAACCGGGGTTCAACCGGGTTCAATTGGAGTTCAATAGACTTGGTTTAGTTTGGTTCAAATAGGTAAAATATTCATATTTACTTCTTGGTTTAGTTTGATTTGATCATAAGTATGTTAGTTCGGTTTAATTTTATAACTATAAGGTCGATTAAAACCAAATAAAGAATCAAATGGTCCAAATTTCTCATAATAATTTATTTTGAATTTTTTTACAATAAAAAAATAACCAAAATTGGCCGGTTCATTTGTGAACCGGTTCGGCCGGTTCACCGGTTGAATCCGGTTTTGACAAAAAACCGACGGTTCTTTAAAAGACCCGATTTTAGTCGAACCGGACCGATTTTTTGGCTTAAACCGATTGGACCCGGTCCAACCGTCGGTCCGGTCCGGTTTTTACAACATTGCCTCGGACTTTACAACTCTTGCTTCAAGAAAAGCTTTTCTTAGAAGGCTCTTTCCAATAAACAACATCTCCAGCTTGTTCCAAAGTCTCATGGTCGTACCTTCATCAATGACGTTGAAGATCGCTCTATTCGTTAAACACAATTTGATGATGCTAGTAACACGCATTTTCATCTCCTCAATCTCTCCATCCTTCATTTTCTCTGGCTTATAGAAACTTCCCAACAAGATCTTGTGACGGCCTTGGTGTACCAAAAGATCTTTAAGCTTCTATATATATAATAGTTCGAAGTTTCCTTTGTCGTTGAACTTCTCCATCTCGAACATTCTGATCTTTACCTTAGATTTTGTCGTCATTATCGATCTTTTGGATCTTCAACCGAAGTTTGATACCACTCCGTTGGAAATAAAAGTGAAAATTGTTTCACATAAGAATTAAGTAATTATCCTAACCAGTAAAAACTACAAAAAAACGAGATCACCACTAAATAAGATTACAAGACAACTTCGTAACCTCGATATCAAATAATGTATATAAAAAATCCAACAAATCTTGAGAGATTATACCCAAAGAGACCTGACAAATTCTATTTATCTCTTTTTCAACTTCTCTAATTTTTGTCTCTTTCTTTCTATTAGTGGCTATCCAACACCCTTTTTGAGCATAATGATCTATTTCATAAGGAACCCTAAAACCTTTATATGACATGTCATATGTCTGTACTTAGAATTCAATTTAAAGTAGGCATGACATAATTCTTTTGCTGCCAAAATATCCTACAATTCGATATTGTTCATTATAAATATTTCGATAATGTTTATAGTAATCAGAGGTTGCAATAAATTTTACCTGGTTTATATGATTTTTAAGTCTATTTTTATTTTACTTTGTTTTATTGCTAGGTAAGGGTGGTCAAATCCAAACAAATTTGTTAACAACATAAAACAATACAAAAAAAAGGGTTGTATATAAGGTCCATATGATCACCTATACACAACAAAACAGTGACAACAAGCATTTGCAGCCAAAGATTTTCGTTGCTCGGAGAGAGTTCATGTAGCAACAATCGTTGCTACGTAGCAAATACGACTAACATCTCCTCAACCTTATGGAAGCAACAAGGGCAATAGACAAGCCAAATGCATGCTAGTTGGTCATTGTCGTGTTGGGTTATATCTCGTATCCGGTTAAGCATTTAAGTCGGTAGTATAGTCTTACATTGGACACGAAATAAATTATTAGAGTATATAATTGGAATTGGTTCAGATCTTAGAAGTGAGCATTATTTGGTTTTGGACCGAGAACTGAACCAAACGGTTTGAAAAAAATCAATCCAGTCCTGAAAATACTAAAAGATTTCATTCGGTTTTGGATTTCGGTTTCGTTCTAAAATCGAATCGATAAAAACTTACTCGATTATATAATTGCCTTCAATTTTATGCATATTTAGTGATTAATAATTTGTATATTTTTGTGTAAATTTTGAAAATAATAATTCTATGAATGTGCTTTTGCAAAGTCCAACTTTGGTTTTAATAACTAGTTTGATTTGGATCCAAAATTTGAAATATTGTATGTATATAGATTATATTTTAGTATAATTTAAACACAATTCTAATTTTGGGTTCGGCACATCAAACAATAAAAATAGTCCAACCGAACAAATCGAATTGATTATCAATTTGGTTCGGTTTTGATTATTGCTAATTTCGATTCGATTTCTATTCTAAATTTTTAAAAGTTCCGTTTATCCGGTTTTAACTATTTATGTTCGGTTGAAATCGAATAAATCAAACGCTTACCCCTAGATGTTACATGAGAATTTTCTTTTAAGATATATAGCTTGAGTCAAATACCGTATCTTATGATCAATTCCGATTCGACATTCATGATACGTATAATCAGATCAAGGTAAAGAGTTCCTCTCTCCTACATACAACATGGACAAATTGTAGAAAGAAGTCCTAAAATGTAGAAATCCAAGTATTCTTTTTCCTCTCCACAGATGCAAGGCTAAGAATGAGAGACTGTCTCCTCACCCACTGCCAATCTCCAGGAGAGACCAACCAACCAACCAACCAACCAAGCTTTCATCCACATGCCTTCCATTAGTTGCACCTTTACTTCTTCCCCACATTTACATAATATATTCCTATTATTTATGCACTTTGATTCCTCCATCGATTGTACTAATTCATTAATCCCATCTTGCTTTATATTATTTCAAACCATCTTCGACTAAAGTACTCAACCTAGCCTATTAAGTGAGGTATAGCTCAAGTCTGGCTTTCGTACGATTTATTTGAAATATTTCTGCGTAACTAAAAAATAAAGTTGTCTAATAACACCAGTTTTTATATATTTATTTGATAAACTAGTTCATTTTTAGAACAACTTTTAGGATCACAGAGATAATAAGCTTGCCTCATTTTGCGAAAAAGTCTGGCACTTTGGCTTAAAATCTAAACCATGCAAAGCAAGAGTACAATGCTCAAGGGTAAATTAATGGGCTAATTTGTGATTAGCTGAATTTATATCAGTCTAGAGTTTCATGACATGTTCAATTATAAAGTTTGGACTCTGAACTTTCTTTTTTCCACTATACCCTCCAAAGCATATATAAAGAAGTTTCATTGTTGGACATGGAGGAAGGGTATAATGGAAAAAAAAAAAAAAAAGAAACCGAAAACAAAAATTCAGGGTCCAAACTTTTCAATTTGGACATGTCGAAACTTAAAGTTTAAGATGATATAAAATTTATCATCTAAACACTAATTAGTCCTTCATTAATTAAGCATACAAACCACTATCAAGACATGTCTTACATACTTATATTAAGATGCTTCTAATGGAATATCTTGAGGTCCTACATATGCCCACCAGCAAAGAGAAATCATTAACAAGAAGAAAAAAAGAGAGAGAGAGAATGGGAGGAAGAAGTGGAGAATCATTTCGTTATTAGTAGGAAAAGAAAAGGAAATAAAAGCCTAATTCCAAGGGCAACAACATCAGAAGTGCTGAATATTTTCTTTATTCCCACCTGAAAGGAGTTTTATGGACAACATCATCATAACTCCTTTAGAATGAGTAGGAAAAAAAGAAGATAAAAAGTTTCCAAACTGATGCAAGGAGAGAAGGATATGGAAGATCTGCAAATATTGAACAGGAACTCCTTCCCATTACTCTTTTCGTTTCAGGTGGTACATGAAATGATTCTACCTACCAGCATTCACACTTAAGAGATCATAGTTTGCAGTTCGGTATCAGCCAATATCCATACGGTTTGGCAATGTCCCAATTTGATATCAACTGATACCGATATCGAATTTGGGATCTCTCTTTTTCGGTTATTTTGGCAACGAAATTGAACAAAAAAAACCAAGCACAAGCATGTAAAAACATAATAAGATTGTAAAATTATGTAAAAAGAAAATTTATCTATCGCATGTAAACCAAAAGGGAATGTTGACTACTATTTTATTTAATTCCAAAATTACTAAAAAAAACCCACAAAAATACTTAAAATATGTCCAGATGTATAAAATATAATTTTTTTTCCTAAAATTTTAGTAATTTATTAATAATTATTTGCTTTCCGATATCAAAAAAAATTCAATATTCCGATCTGAAACCGCCAATAATGCCAATCCCGATACTCATAGGAATAGTTCGATAATGCGAACCTTACAAAAAGTCGGTAAAAGAGTTATAGAGTTTTGGCAAGAAGTATGTATTTATATATTCCAGCACACCTCCCCGGACAAAAGGATTTATACAACCGTATAACTTTTATATAAACTCAGCTCAAAAAGTCCCTACCATCGCACCAAAATCTCCCGTATCGAAGTCCATAACATAATTATTTGAAAAAAAAAACACATAAATCAGTCGAGACTAGAGAGAGAGAGATGGACAACAGTGTTTTCAAACAGAAATTAATAGCCAAACTTTCGCAGTTTTGACAGCAAACCAACCATTTACACAAATAGGAATGACAGGTAAGACACATACAAAAGTGGCAGATTACCAGTCTTAATATAGAGCTAACTAACAGGTTTTTTCTGAACCTGCAAACCATAAGATCATATAAATATAAGAACACTTTTCCAACTTTAAACTCTCGGACTTTGGTTTCGACCGGGAGCCCTTCCACCACTATAAGTTGCGAGACTCGGGTCGATGATCTCAGTTCCGGTCGATGATCTCAGTTCCGACTCTTGCTTTTCTCCTTCGCCCTCGAGCTGCAAGCAACAAAGTCCGACGCGTTATGTTAATTGTAAACTCCATGTCTACATGCACAAGGCAGGGCTGCCCAGGACGGCCAGGGCGACCGCCCAGGGCCCCATGGAATATGGGAACCCAAAAAAATTAATTATATATATATATTAGTCATCTTGTATCTAAAATAGAACTAATATGTAACATGATCCTTTTTATCACAAAACAATTATGGTGTAGTGATTAGTATTTTAAACTTGCACACTAGAGGTCCTATAGGTTCGATTCTTGGCTGTAACATTTTTTTTTTTTCAAAATTTACTTTTTTTTTAATTTTATATTATATATGGGTCCCATTTTAAAATTTTGCCTAGGGCCCCCATGAACTCAGGGCCGGCCCTGGCACAAGGCATTCAAAGAGAAGATTGATAACATTTGTGTTTCATATGGCATAGTTATTGTGTTAATTTCTGGAAACTCATTCCGATTTGGAGGTTTTTCAAAAGGTATGTGATTCAAGCTCGTCAGAAACAATATAGTTTCGCTATATCAACTTAAGAATAAAGCTCGATAATCCTACTATAACCCATCTCCAGAGAGATGAAACTAAAGATGAGGATCAGTTTATTAATACTCAATAGGAACATGTCTTTGTACTATGCCGAAAAGTTACGGAACCAAACTTGAGTTTCTCGACTAGCATACCTAATCCAATTGCATCTGAACTCTTCATGATCCTCAGCCTCTTGCAGGAGTCGGTGAACATTCTGTAATTCCAAATCGATAAATTAGTTAACAAACATTATAAATAAACACATAAATCATTGGTCACGCCAAATTTGTTTCCAAAAAAAAAAGGGGAGAAAAAGAAAAGATTGTCGTACAAAGCATATAAATTTACTAGTAAACAACTGGTTCATTTGAAATAACAACTTCAAAAAACAGCTAGATCAACATATATTTAACACAAACTCGCCTTGACATCCTTCTTTATGATGCATAAACAAAATAGAAAATAGTGATTTCGTTGTGATTTTATGCCTTCAGTGTCCTAGAAGAGTTGGAGTGTCCTTGTGGCTATCATGCTAAGAAATTTTGAAGTGTCCAAACACTAGATGCAAGCTAATAGTTAGGAACTTTGATATTAAGCCGAATCTAGTCACATTGGATATTCACTTAAGAAGATATAACCAAAGCGTATTTAATCCCACGGTACGTCACCAACAAGCATCCAGTCTCCGTCTCTATCTTCGTATGTGAGAACATATTCAGAACCATTAAGAAGATCCATCAAACGACTCTCAGTTAATCCATCTCTGCCCGGAATATCAGGAGAACCACAGTGTCCTGAAATGCCACATACAAAAACACAAGTAAACTCCTCATCACGCTATAAAGTTTCCAGATGCTAGAAGCCTAGAAGAGAGAGAGAGATTGAAGGGTTAATAATAACGAAAAGAATTTCATTTTATTACATAATAATTGGATGTTCTATATCCGAGCAAAAATTGAAGTAACCACAGCTTACTAATTATTTCCAGATATATAGTAGTTACCTTCGTTTTGTTATGAAAATAAAACATAAAATTTCCATTAATCAAAAAAAAAAACATAAATTACTAGAATTTGAATTCCGCAAACAATAGAAAA